>WNWK01006360.1:74632-106699 GCA_009830355.1 Cherax destructor
CCAACCTACTATTGTATTATTATTATTATAACTTAGGGTCAATTGAGAGTCATTGGTCATATTAAAGCACCTCTGAAACACTGCTTTGGTGTACAGTTTCTTGAAGTTTACAATGACCTGCTGGTCCATGGGCTGGATGAGAGGAGTGGTGTTAGGAGGCAAGAACTTCACTGATGAAATTGAAGTTGTTAGGCAACAACTCTTCCAAGTTGAGGATGAGCAGGAGCATTGTCCAGTACCAGGAGGCACTTGAGTCACTTGGAGGCAATTGGAGTGAGATTAATAAGTTGAGGAAGCCTTGGGAACAAATGGATTTGACAGTTAAAAATAGGAGAGGAGAGTTATTAAGTGGAGAGTTAGAGGTATCTGCAAGATGGAGGGAATATTTTGAGGAGTTGTTAAATGTTGTTGAAGACAGGGAAGCTGTGATTTCGTGTATAGAGCAAGGAGGAATAACATCTTGTAGGAGTGTGGAAGAGCCAGTTGTGAATGTGGGGGAAGTTCGTAAGGCAGTGGGTAGAATGAAAGGGGGTAAGGCAGCTGGGATTGATGGGATAAAGATAGAAATGTTAAAAGCAGGTGGGGATATAGTTTTGGAGTGGTTGGTGCTATTATTTAATAAATGTATGGAAGAGGGTAAGGTACCTAGGGATTGGCAGAGAGCATGTATTGTTCCTTTGTATAAAGGCAAAGGGGACAAAAGAGAGTGCAAAAATTATATGGGAATAAGTCTGTTGAGTGTACCTGGTAAAGTGTATGGTAGAGTTATTATTGAAAGAATTAAAGAGTAAGACAGAGAGCAGGATAGCAGATGAACAAGGGGGCTTTAGGAAAGGTAGGGGGTGTGTAGACCAAGTGTTTACAGTGAAACATATAGGTGAACAGTATTTGGATAAGGTTTTTGTGGCATTTATGGATTTGGAAAAGGCGTATGATAGGGTGGATAGTGGGGCAATGTGGCAGATGTTGCAGGTGTATGGAATAGGAGGTAGGTTACTGAAAGCAGTGAAGAGTTTTTATGAGGATAGTGAGGCTCAGGTTAGAGTGTGTAGGAGGGAGGGAGACTATTTCCCAGTAAAAGTGGGCCTTAGACAAGGATGTGTGATGTCACTGTGGTTGTTCAATATATTTATAGATGGGGTTGTAAGAGAAGTGAATGTGAGGGTCTTGGCAAGAGGTGTGGGGTTAAAAGATAAAGAATCAAATACAAAGTGGGAGTTGTCACAGTTGCTTTTTGCTGATGACACTGTGCTTTTTGGAGATTCTGAAGAGAAGTTGCAGAGGTTGGTGGATGAATTTGGTAGGGTGTGTAAAAGAAGAAAATTGAAGGTGAATATAGGAAAGAGTAAGGTGATGAGGATAACAAAAAGAGTAGGTGACGAAAGATTGGATATCAGATTGGAGGGAAAGAGTATGGAGGAGGTGAATGTATTCAGAGATTTGGGAATGGACATGTCAGCAGATGGGTCTATGAAGGATGAGGTGAATCATAAAATTGATGAGGGGAAAAGGGTGAGTGGAGCACTTCGGAGTCTGTGGAGACAAAGAACTTTGTCCATGGAAGTAAAGAGGGGAATGTATGAGAGTATACTTATACCAACACTCTTATATGGGTGTGAAGCATGGGTGATGAATGTTGCAATGAGGAGAAGGCTGGAGGCAGTGGAGATGTCATGTCTGAGGTCAATGTGTGGTGTGAATATAATGCAGAGAATTCGGAGTTTGGAAATTAGGAGGAGGTGCGGGATTACCAAAACTATTATCCAGAGAGCTGAGGAGGGGTTGTTGAGGTGGTTCGGACATGTAGAGAGAATGGAACGAGACAGAATGACTTTGAGAGTATAAATCTGTAGTGGAGGGAAGGCGGGGTAGGGGTCGGCATAGGAAAGGCTGGAGGGAGGCGTAAAGGAGGTTCTGTGTGCGAGGGGCTTGGACTTCCAGCAAGCATGTGTGAGCGTATTTGATAGGAGTGAATGGAGACAAATGGTTTTTAATACTTGACGTGCTGTTGGAGTGTGAGCAAAGTAACATTTATGAAGGGATTCAGGGAAACCGGCAGGCCGGACTTGAGTCCTGGAGATTGGAAGTACAGTGTCTGCACTCTGAAGGAGGGGTGTTAATGTTGTAGTTTTATAACTGTAGTGTAAAGCCACCCCTCTGGCAAGACAGTGATGGAGTGAATGATGATGAAAGTTTTTCTTTTTCAGGCCACCCTGCCTTGGTGGGAATCAGCTGATGTGTTAATAAAAAATAATTTCTTCACACTAGGGCCAAACACTCCAGTCAACCATTCCTTGAAAATCTCCGTAGTGACTCATGCCTTGGTGTTAGCCTTCCAATGCACATACAAATTATTCTTGTCAACACTGTGCTTCTTGAAGGGTCTGGGATTTTCTGAGTGATACACCAGTAAAGGCTTCACTTTAAAATCACCACTGGCATTGGCACACATCATAAGAGTTAGTCTGTCTTTCATAGGCTTGTGTCCTGGCTGTGCCTTTTCTTCCTGAGTATTGAAGGTCCTGTTGGGCATTTTCTTCCAAAACAGGCCTGTTTCATCACAATTAAACACTTGTTGGGGTTCAAATTTTTCAGTGTCTATGAACCCCTGGAATTCCTGCACAAATTTTTCAGTTGCACGTTTGTCTGAGCTGGCTGCCTCACCATACCTCACAACACTGTGTATGCCACTACGTTTCTTAAACCTTTCAAACCAGCCTTTGCTGGCTTTAAAATCACTGGTTGCAGGCATTGTCTTGACAAGATCTGCGTGCAACTTCCTTGCCTTTTCACAAATTATCGCCGTGGAAATACTATCACCCGCTATTTGTTTTTCATTGATCCACACCAACAACAACTTCTCAACCTCATCCACTGTTTTCGATCTATTTTTCGTTAACATATCAAAATCTTTTGCAACATTAGCTTCCTTGATCTCATTTCTCTTTGCCAGGATAGAGCTGATAGTAGATGGGGTTTTCTTGTACATCCTGGCAAGATCACTCAGACGTACGCCACTCATATTTTTCTACTATCTCCTTCTTCAGTTCGATGGTGTTCCTCACTTTCTTTACCACAGGGGTGCCACTAGGAAGCTTCTTTGGACCCATGGTGACTTATTTCACAGTGACAATCACTAAACCACCAAAAAAGACACCAAATGTATTGTGAATGTTTGAAAGAGCGCGCTGGGTAATGTTCTCTCAATGGTAAACAACACTTCACTGGCCTGCGTCCTGCGCAGGCGAGGAGCAGGCGGACAGGTCTAATACTTTACGAAACACGAGTCCGTTTACGATACAAGAAATCGAAAAAAGCTTACGAAACCCGATTTTTACGATATACTATGAGCCTTACGATACTCAAGGGTCCACTGTACTCGTTTACCGATGACTCAGACTTACGACGAGTTCTCTGACCAGCATGCATACCTAAATAGTAATGTATATTAGAGCTGATTTCCTCTATTCTGTTTATTACAATATGTACAGTACACTACTGTATAAACATTTAAAAATATACTAAAAATTTTATAAATGGTGCAAAGGTGACATTGAAACAATATCAAAGATGGTTGACACAAAACCATTACTATTGTAGTGTGCTCCTTGCGTAGCGACAAATTCATTTATAATTGTGGTCTTGGGAACAGAACTCTGTCGTTAAGTGAGGAGAGGCTGTATAATTTTGAAGAAAATGTTGTGGATGGATTAAGCAAAATGTCTATATTAACATTTTATATGACATTTAATGTGCCTCAGTGATTATTATTGTGTAAACTTACACACTGTGCATGCCAGCACAGTGTGTAAGTTTACTTAGGTACAGGTACACATAAGTATAATTATCAGAGTACGTATATATAAAATATGAAATAACTTTAAAACACTTGAAATTTTGGAAAGTTTCCAGCCATAATGGAGAGTCGTGCTCACAGAGAATGTAAACAAACCGGGTGGGGCGTGGTGACCATATTAGAAAGTCAGGTGGAGGAGCCGTATAGCAAGTTTTGGTCATAATTTGAAATGTCCGTATTAGCGGAATGCCGTAAGGCGAAACGCCGTAAATCGGGACCCTAATGTACACTGAAATAGTTTAAGGGCTTTTGTTGAGATGCAGGATTGGCTATTGTTTGGTAGTCCTAGTTTATGATGCTACCAATTGTGGTGATTTTGTGACACATTGTGACTGGGTATTTTGTAACCCATTTTCTCTCATTTATAATTCTTTTCCTTCCTTTTTAACCCTTTGACTGTTTAAGTCGTATATATACGTCTTACGAGCCACTGTTTCGGACGTATCAATACGCTTAAATTCTAGCGGCTTCAAATCAAATGGGAGAAAGCTGGTAGGCCCACATATGAGAGAATGGGTCTGTGTGGTCAGTGTGCGCAGTATAAAAAAAATCCTGCAGCACGCAGTACATAATGAGAGAAAAAAAAACTCTGACCATTTTTTTGGATTAAAACGCAGACTTTGAGGTGTATTTTCGTATAGTATTTATGGTTTTATTCTCTTTTTTATGGTCTCATTTGATAGAATGGACAACATACTACAGAAATATAGATGATTTTGATTAGTTTTATGATGAAAACGACCTTGAAATTGAGCTCAAAGTAGGAGAAATGTTCGATTTTGCAAATGTTCAAGTAAACAAATCACGCCACGCGTCAATACACATCAATTGGTGAGTCTAATATTCTTTCACAAGTGCACTGATATTATTTATACCATTTTTACAATAATGCAATAGTCTGCATAACAGTAAATCTTCTATTTTTATGTGAATAAAAAATCAAAATAGAAAGCAAAAGTAATATAAGAGGGGCCTAAAGACGTGACTAATGAACAGATAACATCTTATTTTAGTGCCAGGAATGTCTGCATTGTTTATTCTGGACCCTATTTTGAAATTGACAACTTTTTTATTTTGCATGAAATTGGCCAATTGCCAATTTCTGATCACTTTATTGGTAGTTGAAATCGATAAATTAGTGGTTTCTTGTACTCAATCGATAGAACAAATGGAGTTCTAAAGAAATATCTATGAGTTTGTTCAACTGGAACAATGGAATTTACCGAAAATAGGGCTCAAAGTCGGCGAAATTGCCAATGCGTATATATTGCTGAGATCACTAACTTCGCGAGAGCATAATTCCGTGAGTTTTCAATCAAATTTCAAACTTTTGGTGTCTTTACCATCGGGAAACGATTCTCTATCATTTCATAAGAAAAAAATAATTTATTTATTTTTTTAAAATTTTGCGACAACAGGAGAGCACTCAGGATTGAGGGTTGCGACAGTCAAAGGGTTAATGCCTTGTACAAATGAGAACTACAGTATTATTCACAAACTATGACAAACCCATATGGGTCATAAAGCATAGAAACAGGGAAACTGGGTAAGGTGGTAATTATTTGTACATGAAATTTGTTGTGGTTGTTTGCATAAGTATTTTGTTCTTGGGTATTCTAAAGCATTGAGCAATATCCATTTGTTAATGTTTCCCCATTATCTTAATAGTTGCACGAGGATGAACTTCGTGAAGCAGTTCTATTAGTATTTGCTAACAAGCAGGATTTACCGAATGCCATGACAGCAGCTGAACTCACCGATCGTTTAGGACTTAATCAATTACGCAACCGTAGGGTGAGTTGAATCAATATTATCTAATTCTATAGTGGTACCTCTACTTACGAGCAAAATTCGTTCCTGTCGGTTGTTCAAGTGCCGATACCGAAGGAATTTTTTCCCATAAGAAAATGAAAATTAGGTTAATCCATTTCAGACCTCCAAAAATACACTTACAAAAGCACCTACAAAAATACACTTACATAATTGTTCGAGTTGGAAGCTGCTCGTAAGTAGAGGTACCACTGTATTTGGTGTTCCCTAGCTAAGCCAATAATACTTCATTTTTTATGCTAGTAGCCTAAATCTGTTAAAGGCACTTCTTTTATTTATTAATTTATTTATTAAGTGTTACATGTTATATATAGTGACGAATCTTTTAAGCTTACTTGCTAAAGAAAACTTTTTATGATTTCCAGTGGTACATTCAGGCTACATGTGCAGTTCAAGGACAGGGATTGTACGAAGGTCTCGACTGGCTATCCAATGAACTGTCAAAAAAATAATGTGCTAATGACTGTTCAAGCCCGTTTTTCCGCTATAAGGTTTGGGTCTTGGTGTAAACTTGGGAATGGATGTGCCCTAATTTTTTATTCATTGCTAAATACAAATTTCAAAAATTTTTAATGCAATAACAAATATAGCTCTCACTTTATTTAATTTTATAACCAGTTTGGCCAATGGAGTATATATTTGCAATGTCTACATATGGCTCACAGTGAGTTCATGGCTTAGAAATAAAATGAAGTACTGATTGTGTACTTTTGAATATTGCTATATTAACTTTTTGTCAAACTGACACAAGACCCTACTTCTGTTCTGCATATTTGTGTATTTTTCACTGCACTGAATATATTGAATGAATGTACGTATGTATGTACCAGAGTTTGACATGGTTCACAGTGCCCAGCAGCTGCTGTCCTATTCCTTCCCATATTTGATGAGTGTGTTAAATGAAGTGCTGAGATAAATGCCAGTCTGTCAACTCCATACATCTACATATAAATCGACATTTTAATATTGTTACTGTAAGGTATGGGAGTGCCACCCTCCCATGTATGTATATTTTGGTACATAGATTTTGGGTTACTTATACAAGTGACAATAAAGTTGCATTGGATTAGGGTTACAGTTGAGGGGATTTTGCAACCCATATGGAAGATTCATAATGTAAATACTATGGTGGCATTAAGAAGGTTATACTTTTGTTGATGTTTGTGCTCTCACCTCTGCAAATTACTGTTGTTTAATACCATTGCTCTTTATACATAATAGGTTAGGCAGTGGTGCAACTTGTCATAATCTTAAGCTTATGATTTAGAAGCAGATTACAGATTTTCATTTATTAGACATGAAAAATATTTTTGAACCCAGTTCAGCTACATTCCTTGTTGCTATATTTGTCTTTGTTTGTCATCTTTGCTTTACTAAGAGGACAAGACATGTCATAGTTTGTAACTTCTTAATAAACATGTTTGACAACATGTTTTTCCTTTTAATTCTCCTCGTCTCATTATCCTTGCTTAGGAAATATTTAGGTGAAATGAAAATTTGCAGACGTAGCTTTAATTGGTACAACCATTTGCTGTGTAGAGCTCTGTCAAGTGATGACTTGATAAAACTGTGCAGATCAGACCTGTAGGAGTACAGTTAGGTGGCATGTCTCGTCAGCTCACTTGACCTTCGCTGCATAGTGAGCTGAATGACCCGCAAGGGATTAGTGCATCACAAACCTGTTAATTCTATGCTGAGCAAAGTGTTGTCCCAGTAAAAACTGTCTTCAATTTGTCTTTGCCTTCACAGGAAATGTTTGATTTTCATTTAAGCATTAATGCACTATATCATAAATTATTATCATTTGTTCCACTGAAATTTTGAGTCAAATTGCTATATTTTTCCCGTGACCTCATTCCACTTTCCTCCCATCTTGACTTTCATTTTATCATTCACAATCATAAAATAAGGGTTCGGGCAAACCCCACTGAACATTCCTTCTACTGATACCCCATTTTTATTTTTTTTAATGTAACCTGTCAACTCGACATGTAGTGTATGGTTGCAAATCCATTTATTCCATTTCTTCACCATTTGCTGGAAATAAATGAAGATGACAGCCACACATGAAAAGGAAGAATCTAGAATGTTTCTTTTGAAATGTGTTACTGGATTTCCAAGTAATGATGTGCTAGGAATAATTTGAGGTGTCTAAACACCAAGAGACATGTTTATTGTGGTTGAGTTACTTATATTTTGTTAAACAAAAGATGGTGCCCTCTATTGATGTTCTAGTTAGTTTGGTGTATGGGAGACTGTCACGACACTTATCAAGCTAAGATGTATTTACCCATTTGTAGTTACAGCTATGGGTTTTGAGAGTTTTCCTACTCCCTCATCCAGGCTTCTTATGTGATTGCCTGATCAATGTACAGTATGTATATTTTGGGTTACTCATACAGGTGGCAATAAAGTTGCATTGGTTTAGGATTGCAAGTCAAGGGAATTTTGCATCCCCTGTGGAAGATTCCATAAACCCAGTGAAACATCTGAGGGCCCATATATTTGTCACAGCCTAGTTGATCTGGCATTTGGAGGAGGCAATTGTCAAGTTTCTTTGGAAAATCTCTCCACTTATCCCAACAGTGTTTCTATCTTCTGGTAGAATGGTGAATAATCTAGGACCACAGATGTTGATAAAATCATGGTTGCAACATGTCAGGGAGAATGGTTCATTTTCATTTGCAAATTTTGAAATTTATCAGGAAAACAGTTTTGTCGGAAAAATGACTAAGCGGTACCAATTTTACTGTGTGAAATAGACGACCAAATGTATAATTGGTAATACGACCAAAGATTCTCATGATTTTTGGTCAGAATCGTCTTGCCCATTCCCTGGGGCATCAGGTTAACTAGTGCTGTTTTTCTAAAACAGGTCTGCTTTTTATTCTGCAGATTCTTAGTGATGTACATTTGTAATGTATAGCTGGCAGTTGTGGCCTTAACCATGATTAGACAAACAGCCTTTAATATATGTATAGCTGAAGGAACCTGAATTTTTCACATTGGCTGGTTAAACATGGATCTTACTTGAAAGAGAGATGTTTTCAAAGTGGTAAAGACTGAACTTGGCAACATAGAAAGAAAAGGGCCTGGAAGTCCCTTGCTGAGGTAGTTAACCCTTTGACTGTCAGAGGCCCCCTCTGAAACTGTCATTCTATGTTGGGAAATATTAAAAAAAAAATTATTTTTATTTATCAAAATGTTAAGATTATTTTTCTGATTGTTTAACCCTTTCAGGGTCTGTGCCGTAGTTCTACGGCTTTGAGTTCAGGTCCAAACCGTAGTTCTACGTCATGAGCTCAGCTCACTCAGATAAGTTTTGAGCGGTAAATTTAGGCCTAGATATGAGAGAATACATCTGTGGTAAGTGTGTACCACATAAACAAATCCTGCAGCACACAGTGCATACTGAGAGAAAAAAAACTGAAACCGTAATTTTCAATTAAAACTGCGACTTTACAGTGTTTTTCGTATACTTTTTATAGTTGTATTTGCGATTTCTTGGTCTCATTTGATAGAATGGAAGATATATTACAGATATAGAGATGATTTTGATTGGCTTTAGTACTGGAAATGGCATGAAACTGAGCTCAAAATAGCAGAAATGTTAAATTTTTGCCTATGTTCAAGAGTAAACAAATGACCTCGACATGTCTAATACACGCCAGGTGGTAGGTCTAATATATGTTCACAAATGTGGTGATATTATTTGTACAATTATTACAATATTGCATAACCTAAATCTTCCATTTTTTGGTTTGAATAAAAATTCATTGTAATAAAAATAAAAATGGAATTCATTTGTAAAGACTGAAAACGTAACTAATGAACAGAGGAAATGTTAGTTTAGTGCCTGGAATGCCTGCATTGTTTATTCTGCACCCTATTTTGAAATTGGCATATTTTGAACTTTGAGTTAAATTGGCTAAATTACCAATTTCCAATCATTTTATTTTGTAGTTGAAACAGTTGACTGGGCGTTTTCTTAAGCTCAATCAATAGAATAGAAGTAATACTAGTGAAATAGCTAAGAATTTGGTCGACTGGAATAATGTAATTGGCCTAAAATGGGAGTCAAAGTCGGCAAAATCGCCGATGCGTAAATATTGTTGACATCAAAATTCGCGAGAGCATAATTTCATCAATTTTCAATCAAATTTCATACTTTTTGTTTTATTACCTTCAGAAAAAGATTCTCTACCATTTCATAAGAAAAAATAAGAATTTTTTTTTTTAAATTCTTGGACACTGGCGCACCCCTTCCAAAAATGGCCTTGGACCCTGAAAGGGTTAAATCCCCCCCAAAAAATTTTGCGATCAGTTCTTACCTAGATATAGAGGGGTAAAGTTGGCAAAAAATGAGCCGCGTATGGCAACAGCGGCGAATGCCGCTCACCAGGTAAAGTTTGGTTTACTTAATTTCGTAGGTTTCTTGTTTTTTTCACTACTTTATTTTTTTACGTAACTTATGTGGCCTGTGAGACCAAAGTAAGGTGCAATGTATATATACGTATACACTCATATGCAACACAATAATCACACAAACATTAGTATCATTATATTGTTTATAAAACTTGTTTACACCAACCAACAATAAAAAAAAATTTTTATTACTATTGTTCTATAATAATTACTATTAGACTGAACCAATCAACTGCAATTAGCACTTCAAAGCTCCAAACTATGGGTGTGTGGACATCTAAATTTGCCGAGTCAGGGTAAGGCAGCTGTCAAAATGACATATTGTACCATTACTCACCACCCACACTGCCTGTCAACACAAAAGGGGACCCATGTTTTCTTCCCCACAACCTCCTTCCTTTCCTTCATACCTACCTTCCTAGCTTCCTTTCGTCCTTCATTCCTTCCTTTCTTTCTGCTTTCCTTTCTTACATATTTCCTTCCTGCCTTCCTTTCTTCCTTCCTTTATTTCTTCCTTTCTTACTTCTTTTGTTCCTTCCTTCCTTTCTCTTTTTCTTAATTCCTTCCTTCTTCCTTTCCTCCTTCCTTCTTTCCTTCCTCTCATCTCTTCTTTCCTTCCTTCCTTCCTCTCATCTCTTCTTTCCTTCCTTCCTTCCTCTCATCTCTTCTTTCCTTCCTTCCTTCCTTTCTTCTTCCTTCCTTCCTTCCTTCTTCGTTCTCTCCTTCCTTCCTTCTTCTGGTATCCTGGGCATTTATTTCTGTCACAAACTCCTCAAAACCATGAAATTTATCTTCAGAGACACTTCCATCTGTGTTAGAGCTATCATTGAGGAAGAGAAAAGTCCCAGATGCGCCAAGGAGTCAGATAATTCTTACCGCTACTGAAATGGCGTTCCCACAATGCACCACTGGCTGCCCGATTTTTTTTATACTGCGCACACTGACCACACAGACCCATTCTCTCTCGTGTAGGCCTACCAGCTTTCTCCTGCTTGATTTGAGGCCGCTAGAATTTATGCATCTTAATACGTCCGAAACATTGGCTCGTAATACGTATATATACGACCGAAACAGTCAAAGGGTTAAGCATAAGAAGGCTGTGTTGATTATGAAGATTAATCAAGAACAAGAGTCCATTCAAAGATCATGAAATCCACACCACACACTCATGCTTCAGTTATGAGTTCAGGAAGTAATAGTTTTAATATAATCTAGCAGTTCCTCTTCCACCTCCAGCAAAGAATCAGCATGTACCGTCCAGGGCCTGTCCCTGTCTCTACCTTCCATACAAAAACCCACGAGGTCTTTTGTTAATAAAGGTAAAGTTCTTAAGGCAGAAATTATCTGGGCTCTAAAAACTATTATAAGCCACAATTTCTAGCTCTTGCAAATCGTGACAAATTATTTCAAAGGATGTTCCCAGATTCAAAAATAGCTCAGCATAAGGGTATTAAATGGACCCCAATGGAAATAAGTCACTCTGTCTGACTTGGGTTATCCTAGGTTTTCTACACATATGCTGCTATGTATGATAATCTATGTAACTGTATTTATGTATACCTGAATAAACTTATGTACTTACTTATATGTATGAAACCAGTAATGAAAGTATTTTGAATATTCAGTTATGGGTGAAGTATTGAAAGGGTTACTGAGTTAGAGGAGGTTTACAGCTTTTATGTGGGAAAACTAGATGTGCATAAATTTTAAAATATGGCCTTGCACCATTTTTCCAGAAACTGATCTATGATGCACTCTCCAAGCCTGAATGTTTATTTATGATCTCTTTGTGCTTCTGAAAGAATGGATCTACTTGTACGCTTTTGAGATGAGAAAAATCAAATAATCACTTACAGAGTTCTTAAGGCATGCAAGTGCCCTTTATCTTTTGGACATGTTAGTTGATGGGCTTTTCTTCCTCAGTGTAGTTGATATACCCAAGTGTTGGTGGATGGCCTCTCAACTAATTTGAAATTCTATGAGCACCTTACTCAAAGGAATACAGGCATTGCCAGCCTACTAAATCTTGGAACCTAGTCTCCATGTTGTGCATGTATCCTCAATACTGGAGCTCGGGCTATTGGCTGGAATATAGATGCAATCCTTAGGGTTCTGTATTATACCACCCATGATTTGCCTGCAAGAAAAAGAGGATTTTCAAACCATAATGGGTGTGCACAGTTCCTCCAAGGTTTTTGCTTTACAAGGTGGATGGAGGATGGCCTGTAACAGAGAAGGCAATGGAATTGTGGCCACACATATAGAAGTGTTTAAAAGATATAAAGGACCCAAAAAATAAAGTGCAGAAATCCAGAGCTTCTCAGTCTTGCAGAAAACTGTACCAGATTCTTTGCTTTTTGCCAAGCTGTAGTTTTTCGGAGCACAGCCCAAGCTTCTAGAGGGATACCTACAGATATACCAAACTGAGAAACTTATGGCAGGAGACATGACATCAAGACCCTGATGACAAAATTTATCAAAAAGGTCTTTGATAAAGCAGACACCAGTACAGTGAAGCTTGTCAACAGACCTTGATAACAGGAAAACTGGCTGAATGCAAAATCAACTAATGTAGGTTTTCTGACAAATTGTAGAGTGAGTGCCAGGATTTTCTCCATACTATGACAGCTGTATGATCCTAGTGGGTTTTAGCACTTGATTTTTATAATTATAATCCATACTGTGACAACAAAGATGTTGAAAAGATCATGCTGCAAGTATGCCTTATCAAGATACATTAGTGCCATTGGTCCTAGAAAGATGGCACAAGTTCTAGTGTTAGCATCTAATTATTTTAATAAACTTCTGGGGATGCTGCTTTTCTCAAAGACTGAGAGCAGTGGAATGCTGTTAATGCCAGGCTTCAGCACAAAGTTTGAAATAAATCTAAGTACCAATGCAGAAAGAAAGAAATAGAAAATGAAGTGGCCTATTTGCTAGATAAATCTAACACAGTTAAGAAACAAAGAAGAAATGAATCCTATTGGCAGATGCAAATGCTCTGAGGAGCAAAGGCAAAGAGAATAAAAGGCTTGCAGAGGAAGCCAAAAGAAGGAACTGCATTTGCAGAAAAAAAAATTGAAACCTATTACAGCATTCATAGCACTTGAATTATGCCTTACTATCACCTGTATAAAGCATTGCAGAGTAAAACAGACCACACGCATTACAGAATACCTAAGCACTCCTGTATAACCAACATCAGCCCTCAGCCCAAGAACCTCAGACCAATAGTACCACAACCTTCTCATATTAAGATTGGTATGCACAAGTGACCAGAATTTAAGTAATTTGTATAACTTTCATTTAGCTACATGCACTGCTTTAATTGGGGAATGTTTCACTACAATTACATTGTTTACAGTTGAGACAAACTTTTTTATACTTATTTTTAGGACATTTCAGGAACATTAACCATAGTGAGTGAATGGAGACAAATGGTATTTAATACTTGACGTGCTGTTGGAGTGTGAGCAAAGTAACATTTATGAAGGGATTCAGGGAAACCGGCAGGCCGGACTTGAGTGCTGGAGATGGGAAGTACAGTGTCTGCACTCTGAAGGAGGGGTGTTAATGTTGCAGTTTTATAACTGTAGTGTAAAGCACCCCTTGGGCAAGACAGTGATGGAGTGAATGATGATGAAAGTTTTTCTTTTTCGGGCCACCCTGCCTTGGTGGGAATCGGCCAATGTGTTAATAATAATAAAAAAAAAAAAAATAACCTTATTTTTCTAGTCATATTTTTCATTCTACCTAACACAGTTTAATGTAACATGTCAGTTTTCAGGACTAACCCACGTTCTTTGAGAGATCATTGATAGTGTCTTTGGCCTAAGTTAGGCACCATGCTGTTTTCAGTTATACTGTATTGCAGCTGTTTCTGTTCGATATTCATTCTATCAAAAGTGACGTGTACCTAACACATGGGCTTCTTATGGAAGATGCCCGGCACCTCTGAGACTTATGTCGACAGTCCAACACCTATTAATTGTTACATTTATCAAAGGTTCTATTTCTGTCCTTGACACCAGATGCCCTCTTGCTGACTGCTGTCTCCAACAGCCGTCACTTTTAGATGATACTAATATTGCACTAACTCCCCCCTTTTGCACTTGCATACCTTACACTGCACACTCCTTTTCCATGCCTTTGGGTGTTCAATCAATTTGTGTAGTGCTTTCTTGTGAGTATAATAGAGCATTGTAATCATTTATGGTATGTGTGCTGTAACACAAACATCAAAAAAATTAATGACGGTAAATTCTAGAGAGTTGGCTCCTCGAGGAAAGTTCCTTGATGCTGCTGAAGGGCTCTTGATCAAAGGAGTTGGACATATCCTCCCCTTGGATCAAGCCCAATGTCCTCCCATTCCCTGGGTATTGTGACCAACTCTAGTTTAGTGCTTCACCCTATACAGTGACAGCTGGAGCTAAATCTGCAAATTCAACTTAATGAATACAGTACTTATAAGGAGCAAGACAAAGAATCTTAAAATAGTATTTATTATAGTAATGTTCTACTGAGAGACTAGTCATGGGAATGCAAAACAAAACAAAAAAAAATTATGGACATAAAATGCAAGTCAGCCTTTAAGGAATTTCAATCAGCAGTGAGCCTTAACAAGGCTATAGTAAACCCCCCCTCACAGGAGAAGCCTCAATGCTGGTATGGGGCTCTTAATCCAAGGCATTGGGCCTGTTTACTACTTGAACTGAATCTAATTGCTTCTCATTACCCCTATGAGTTTAGTGCTCTCCAAGAATGTAATAACACAACCAGGTTCTTGTAGCTTATATTAATTTCATGGAGCACTAAACAAAGGTGTCATATGGTGCTTTGGGGAATGGGAAGTTCAATTTGAGGAAAGGTGAGCCCCCTCACCAGCACCAAGGCCCCTAGAAGGCATTTTCACATTAATATATAATAGCTCCTAATAAGAAAGCTCTTTGTAAATAAGACATGTATGCCAGTATTACATCATTTATTGAAGTTTTTTTTTTTTTTTGGGGGGTCACCCTGCCTCGGTGGGAAACGGCACTTAAAAAAAAAATTGCCCACCAGGGGTTGCTTCTGTCTAGCACAAAGTACTCTAGACCACAGGTTCAAATAGTAGTGGAGGTAAGGGATGACATGTGGCAAAGTGATAGCTGTATTCTGCTTGGGTAACAAGTGCATTTTACTATTACTCTGGATATGACAAAGCACTGAGTTGTGGGGTTGCTAGTAGGGAATGATGAGTGTTGTGAAGATCAGATTTCCTGACAAATAATTTGGCAAGTTTTTAAATCCATGAGATAGTCAGTGTTGTAATAGACAAGTATTAAAATGTTCATAATGTTTTGTGATACTTCTGGAGGTTTCTATATATTGTCACTTGACCCTCCCCCAAATGGTATTTACACTGACTTTGGTTTCATGTCTGTTTTAGTGGCTACAAGTTTAACGCTTAGTTTTGATAATAGTGACTACAAGATTTTTTATGGTGCCCTGAAAACAGAAATGAAACCAATGCTGGGGATACACCATTCCATGTGGGTCCTGTAACTTATATTGGTAAACCTCCATAAGTATCACACTAATGCTTGCCAAAAGGTTGATTTGAACGATGCTCATGTTATCCATTGCAAAACCTGTGGCCATCAAATGAAATTAAAAAGCCAAATGAGTCGCCAGGGAATCTGAACTTCATAACAAATGTATAGTAATGCTGAATGATAATTCAAAATACAAGATGTTTCTTCATATCCAAAACATTAGCACATCGTAGTACACCACACACAATACAGCTATGACTTAGTCGAACCCATCTCTCCCTGCATCTGGCAGCATGTTGTACTAACCTTAGCTCACCAGGGCTGAAGCTCCTGGAGGACAAAATGTACCCTCAGTCTCTCAATACCCACACACTTGTTGGTGTTAATCACAGAATTTGACTTCAGAGCTCTACCCCCTTTAATAATGAGCAGTGGTGATGTAAATCAGTGTTCACCTCACAAGGGACCTTGATGTTTGAGGGTGGGGGGGTTGATCCAAAACATTGAAACTGCCTTTTTCTTGAATTGAACCTGAATGTATCATTTTTCTTTAGCACTATACAACCCTTAGAGGATTAAATACCCCTCACCCCTAATGATTACATAATTACTCCTTGAATATGCATTCTGATATACTGAAGAGGTTATGTCACAGCATGAAGACAGGGGAGGTGATAAGATCACGCGTGCGCGCACGCATGTGCTTGCTTGCAGGGATTGAGTCTTCGCTCCTACTCTCAACTTGTTAGATTCATACACACACAGCCTCATTGGCTCTATTATACCTATTCTTGAAACTGTGTATGGAGTCTGCCTCTGCCACTTCAAGGTCATTTCACTTTCCAACCACCCTGAGACTGAAGAAATACTTCTGCGACTCATCTGTGCCCGAGTACCTGTTTCCTGCCCCTCAAGCAACGTGTCCCTGTTTAACCTATCAATCCCTCAGAGTATTTTGCCCATTATATCTTCCCTGGTTCTTCTGTCTTCCAGTGTTGATAGGTCCAATTTTGTCCGCCTTTCCTTGTAGCTCAAGAAAAGTCTTATTGCATACTTCTGTACTTTCTCCAGTTTAACATTTTCAGGTGCAGGTTTCCTATTGGTGGTGAATACTCAAAGATGGCCCTGTGTGCATGCCTTGCATAAGAAGGCTATCCAACAGTAGGTTTGGTGCTGCATGACCCACTTCGGTTTACCAAAAGTTATATCATGAACAGCAGGTATGCAATAGGTTTTACTAGGTTAAAGGCCCATGGTTCTGCTCAGTGGAACCTCCACTCATGAGTGCATCCACGTGAGAGTTTTTCCAGATACGAGCAGTCGCTCAATCGATTTTTTGCTTCCAGACGCAAGCAAAATTTTCAGATGCGAGTGGACCTCAAGGTAGTTTCCTTGATGCTGGTGAGGGGCTCATGCTCTTGATCTAGGTAATTGGATCTCGGTTGTTTGTTGGACTATCTTATTGAAACTTGGGCAATGTATGATGGAAAGATGATTCTTAACGTACACCAAAAATGAAAGAAATCAGATCATAAATAATGGAGTTCACTTCTAAGCCATTAGCCATCCCTTAGCGGTATTTTCGTATGTTTTTATGGTTGTATTCTCGGTTTTTTTTTCTCATTTGATAGAATGGAAGATATATTACAGAAATAGATATGATTTTGATTGGTTTCACGACGAAAAGTACCTTGAAATTGAGCTCAAAGTAGCAGAAATGTTTGATTCTTTAGCGATGTTCAAGAGTAAACAAATGACGTCACCTCCATTCCAATATGAAGTCATGAATGGGTTGACATTATTTGTACAATTATTACAATAATGCAGTAGTCTGCATAACAGTAAGCCTTGTATTTTTTTGTGTGAATAAAAATTTCAATTTATTTATATTGTAATAATAATACGTATAATAATAGTACAGTGGACCCCCGGTTTACGTACTGCTCCAAACTCGAACAATTATGTAAGTGTATTTTTGTAAGTGCTTTTGTAAGTATTTTTGGGGATCTAAAAGGACTAATCTAATTTACATTATTCCTTATGAGAACAAATTCGTTTGGTAACGACACTTTAACAGCATTCTGGAATGAATTAATTACGTAAACTGGGGTACCACTGTATATAATAATTATAATTGACAGCTTCGAAAAGCCATCACTAGATGGCAGTGAATACCACAACAATGCGGGAGCGGTTGTGGTCACCTCCACTTGTCACATAATGACATATTTTATTCATTCTAGAGTATATATCAGGTTTCTGTTATTTATATTTCTTATTATGTCATATTATATGAATTGTGATAGATAAATAAGCCGTATAAATATTAGCAAAATATTGAAGTATCTTGTCGTGCCTCCTGAGAGCCGGAACAAATTAATTGCATTTCAATTAATTTAAATGAGGAAAATTGACTCTGCAAACGAGCAAATCCAGATGCGAGCAAGGTCATGGAACGGATTAAACTTGCAAGTAGAGGTTCCATTATATATCCTGATGATTGCTTCCCTATAGTCCTTTAGGATGAGTCTGCCCTTAACACATCACTACCTTTACCGAGGAAGTTGGGGCTAGGAGGTAATGCTTAACCCTTTGACTGTCGGAGGCCCCATTCTGAAACTGTCATTCTATGTCGCAAAATTTTGGGAAAAAAAAAAAATTCATATGAAATGATAAGAGAATATTTTCCCGATGGTAATGACAACAAAAGTACGAAATTTGATGGAAAACTTATGGAATTACGCTCTCGCAAATTTAGCGATGTCAGCGATATATACGCATCGGCGATTTCGCCAACTTTGAGCCCTATTTTCGGCCAATTCCATTGTTACAGTCGACCAAACTCATAGCTATTTCTTTAGAACTCCATTTGTTCTATCGACTGAGTACAAGAAACCAATTCACTGATTTCAGCTACCCAGTAAAGTGGTCAGAAATTGGCAATTTCATGCAAAATAAAAAAGATGTCAATTTCAAAATAGGGTCCAGAATAAACAATGCAGACATTCCTGGCACTAAAATAAGATGTTATCTGTTCATTAGTCACGTCTTTAGGCCCCTTTCTATTTTTATTTTTTATTCACTCAAAAAATAGAAGATTTATTGTTATGCAGACTATTGCATTATTGTAAAAATGGTATAAATAATATCTGTGCACTTGTGAAAGAATATTAGACTCACCAGTTGATGTGTATTGGACGCATGGCGTGATTTGTTTACTCTTGAACATTGGCAAAAATTGAACATTTCCGCTACCTTGAGCTCAATTTCAAGATCGTTTTCATCATGAAACTAATCAAAATCATCTCTATTCCAGTAATATGTTTTCTATTCTATCAAATGAGACCACGAAAAAGAGAATACAACCATAAATACTATACGAAAATACACCTCAAAGTCGGCGTTTTAATCCAAAAACACTTTTTTTTTTTTTCTCATTATGCACTGCGTGCTGCAGGATTTTTTTTATACCCCACACACCCATTCTCTCATATGTGGGCCTACCAGCTTTCTCCCATTTGATTTGAAGCTGCTAGAATTTGCGAGTGTATATATACGTCCGAAACGGTAAATTAGACACAAATGCAACACTTGGGTATCTTTATTGAGGAAACGTTTCGCCACACAGTGGCTTCATCAGTCCATACAAAGGAGAATCGTGAAGAACAGGAGGAGTTTGAGGTGGTCAGTCCCTCAATCTTGAGTCGATGTTGTCAGTCCATCAATCTTGAATAGTATACAGCATGTGCGTAGAGGAAGCTTATATACTGTAGACAGGAGAGGTGCAGCAGTTGTAGGAGGTGTCACATTTGTCCAATGTGGAAGTAGGTCGTGCCCAAGTAATAGACAAGCGAAGAAATCCCTGTATTAAGATACCAAGATGTTGCTGTGTCAGACAGGATGTAAATGAGTGGTTCAGAGAACCGACGAGTTGGTAAATTAAGACACAAATGCAACACTTGGGTATCCAAGTGTTGCATTTGTCTCTAATTTACCAACTCGTTGGTTCTCTGAACCATTCATTTACATACGTCCGAAACACTGGCTCGTAAGACGTATATATAAGACCGAAAAAGTCAAAGGGTTAAAAGCAGCAATCTGGGTACATGTCTTTGCTGCATGATACCCCCATACTGGAATATAGTTTTTTTCCTTTAACTTTATCAAGTTCACTCCTAAACAAAACAGTCCTTAAAAGGCTTGCTCTACATTGTGCGCATTTGTACCTGTCAGGTGGTTGCCCCAGTAACCACAAGAACTAAGCTGTATTTCCCCTTTGTTCCTACACGTTAGTGGTTCTATGGAAAATTATAATAAGCTACTAAAGATTACACACACTAGATTGTACTGATGCACTTATAACATCTGTCTCATCAAACAAAAACTACTTTGAATTAAAAGTACTCTTTATTGACTTTTTTTATTATTATAAAATTAATTTAGTGCTTCCTCATGAATGTATTGGAGTATGTGGTACATTGCAACAGTTTTTCATGAGAAACCACTAATGAATTTCACAAGTGAAAAATTAAGAATTTCCTTGGGGACTAAACCTTACCTTAAAGCAAGAGTTCAAACTCAACATAAAACAAATAGTAATTTTCTTTTAATTTCATCCCTCCACCCCTGCACTATCCACCGTCATCTTGCACTCCATACCCTACTAATCGTCCATCTCCCTCTTACAACCCACTCTCCCTGCATCCCACAATAACCTGCAGTGCTGTATAACCCCTGTGGTTTAGCGCTTCTATTTGATTATAATAATAATAATATTTGATTATAATAATAATAATAATTTTAATTTCATGCCCCTTGATGCCAGTGAGAAGCTCTTGATCAAGAAATTGGACCTACCTTTTCCCCTTTCTTGGATTGAACCTGATTATCTCCTCTACAGGTTTGGCATTCTTCTCCCACAAATACCATACATTACCATTTGGGTTGAGGTGAATACAAGTATGCTATGGACAAAAAATATTTAGGAACCACTACCTTAAAGAATTGATCTCACTAGAAAGTGCATTAATAGGGTAAATTTTTATAATCATGACCAAGTGCTAAACCAGTTAACAGGGTCAAAGCTGTTGGATTAGCTACATAACTTTGGGAATTGGACTTCTATTCCTATCAGCTATAACTTAACACATGCAGCCTCAGTTGCTTGATGAAAGCACAAGGTATAATCATGTATCCAAACATACTGAACCTATACACAATGACAAATAAATCCTTAATAATGCAATAACACAGGAAATGGGTGAAATCTTAACCCTTTCATTGTCCAGAATGTCTATTTTTCCACTTTGAAAAAAAAAAATCTGAAAATGTGGAGAATGTTTCTGAAGGTAATGACATCAAATGTACAAAATTTTATAGAAAGTTTACAGAATCACACAGGTGCAATTTTGTTTTTTAACAAATTTTACAGGCTAAGAACTATCATTTAACCCTTTGACTGTTTCGGTCGTATATATACGTCTTGCAAGCCAGTGTTTTTGACGTATTAATACGCCAAAATTCTAGCGGCTTCAAAGCAAGTGGGAGAAAGCTGGTAGGTCCACATGTGAGAGAATGGATCTCCATGGTCAGTGTGTGCAAAATAAATAAATATATATATATATATGGCAGGGTTATTATTGAAAGAATTAGAGGTAAGACAGAGAGTAGGATTGCAGATGAGCAAGGAGGCTTTAGAGTGGGTAGGGGATGTGTAGATCAAGTGTTTACAGTGAAGCATATATGTGAACAGTATTTAGATAAAGGTAGAGAAGTTTTTATTGCATTTATGGATTTAGAAAAGGCATATGATAGAGTGGATAGGGGAGCAATGTGGCAAATGTTGCAAGTGTATGGAATAGGTAGTAAGTTACTGAAGGCTGTAAAGAGTTTTTATGAGGATAGTGAGGCTCAGGTTAGGGTGTGTAGGAGAGAGGAGATTACTTCCGGTAAAAGTAGGTCTTAGACAGGGATGTGTAATGTCACCATGGTTGTTTAATATATTTATAGATGGGGTTGTAAAAGAAGTAAATGCTAGGGTGTTGGGGAGAGGGGTGGGATTAAATTATGGAGAATTAAATGCAAAATGGGAGTTGACACAGTTACTTTTTGCTGATGATACTGTGCTTATGGGAGATTCTAAAGAAAAGTTGCAAAGGTTAGTGGACGAGTTTGGGAGAGTGTGTAAAGGTAGAAAGTTAAAAGTGAACATAGACAAGAGTAAGGTGATGAGGGTATCAAACGATTTAAATAAAGAAAAATTGGATATCACATTGGAGAGAGGGGTTATGGAAGAAGTAAATGTTTTCAGATATTTGGGAGTTGACGTGTCAGCGGATGGGTTTATGAAGGATGAGGTTAACCATAGAATTGATGAAGGAAAAAGGTGAGTGGTGCATTGAGGTATCTGTGGAGACAAAAACGTTATCCATGGAGGCAAAGAAGGGAATGTACGAAAGTATAGTGGTACCAACACTCTTATATGGGTGTGAAGCATGGGTTGCAAATGCTGCAGCGAGGAGGAGGCTGGAGGCAGTGGAGATGTCCTGTCTAAGGGCAATGTGTGGTGTAAATATTATGCAGAAAATTCGGAATGTGGAAATTAGGAGAAGGTGTGGAGTTACTAAAAGTATTTGTCAGAGGGCTGAAGAGGGGTTGTTGAGGTGGTTTGGTCATTTAGAGAGAATGGATCAAAGTAGAATGACTTGGAGAGCGTATAAATCTGTAGGGAAGGAAGGCGGGGTAGGGTCGTCCTAGAAAAGGTTGGAGGGAAGGGGTAAAGGAGGTTTTGTGGGCGAGGGCTTGGACTTCCAGCAAGCATGTGTGAGCGTGTTAGAAAGGAGTGAATGGAGACGAATGGTTTTGGGACATGACGATCTGTTGGAGTGTGAGCAGGGTAACATTTTGTGAAGGGATTCAGGGAAACCAGTTAATTGATTTAGTTGGACTTGAGTCCTGGAAATGGGAAGTACAATGCCTGCACTTTAAAGGAGGGTCTGAGATAGTGACAGCTGGGAGGGACTTTTCTCAGCTGTCGTATCTGAGCTCCTCTGCAAAGACAGTGATTATGTATGAGTGTGGTGAAAGTGTTGAATGATGATGAAAGTATTTTCTTTTTGGGGATTTTCTTTCTTTTTGGGTCACTCTGCCTCGGTGGGAGACGGCCGACTTGTTGAAAAAAAAAAAAAATATATATATATATATATATATTGGGGAGCCAGTGGTGCATTGTGGGAACACCATTTCAGTAGTCCTTGTTCAGCATGCCTAGCGGTAAGAAATATCTGACTCCCCGGTGAATCTGGGACACTTCTCTTCCCAAGTGATAGCTCTAACACAGATGGAAGTGTCAGTGAAGATGAATTTCATGGTTTTGAGGAGTTTGTGACCGAAAGCAATGCCCAGGATACCAGAAGGAAGGAACGAAGGACAAGATGAAAGGAAGGCAGGTAGGAAAATGACTTTTTCCATGTGGATGGTGGGGTGGGAAAGAAGGCACAGGACCCCATGGGTGTTGACAGGCAGTAAGGGTAATGAGTGATGGTATAATGTTTTGACAGCAGCCACACCCTGACTCAGCACATTTATAAGTCCACCCACACACAACCAGCTTCCAGAGCTAATAGCAGTTCTAGGAATGTGTCCAGTGACTACGTGTGTATATAGAAACCAGAAGGAATGAAGACCCAGATGACCATCAACCTAGGATAACTACCTAACACAACTGCCTGTTACTACTTTGAAAACTGTTCAAGAAGAGGTCTTTTGTCTGTGCACATACAAAAAAAAAAAAAAAAAAATGCCCACAAAAGTGCAGAGACACTCATTTTGTGTGAGGAATGTAAAACACCACTGTACATGAAACCGTTTCAAAGAGTTCCACAAGCTGCAGAACTTCTATAAATATGTCCAGTGACTACATTTGTATATATATTATAGAACAATAGTAATAATAAAAAAATTGTATTGGTTTGTGTAAGCAAGTCTTGGAAACAATATAATGATAATGTTTGTGCGGTTATTGTGTTGCATTACGAGTGTACGTATATATGTACATTGCACCTTACTTTGGTCTCACAGGTCACATGATTTACCTGAAAAAAAAAATAAGTGAAAAAAGCAAGAAACCTTCGAATGGGAGTAAAAAAAAAAGTTTACCGGGTGAGCGGCATTCATCACTGTTGCCGTACGTGGCTCATTTTCTGACAACTTTATGCCTCTATTCCGCGCTGTATAACCCTTGTGGTTTAGCGCTTCTTTTGATTATAATAATAATAACATGCCTCTATATATCAGCAAGTACTGATTGCAAAAAAAAATTTTGGGGCTTAACCCTTTGACTGTCGCAACCCCTAATCCTGAGGTGTCTCCTGTTGTCGCAAAATTTTTGAAAAAAAAATTATTTTTTCTTATGAAATGATAGAGAATCATTTCCCGATGGTAATGACACCAAAAGTACGAAAATTGGTGGAAAACTTATGGAATTACGCTCTCGCGAAGTTAGCGATGTCAGCGATATATACACATCGGCAATTTCGCCGACTTTGAGCCCTATTTTCGGCCAATTCCATTGTTCCAGTTGACCAAATTCATACCTATTTCTTTAGAACTCCATTTGTTCTATCGATTGAGTACAAGAAACCACCAATTTACCGATTTCAACTACCCAATAAAGTGGCCAGAAATTGGTAATTTGGCCAATTTCATGCAAAATAAAAAATGTCAATTTCAAAATAGGGTCCAGAATAAACAATGCAGACATTCCTGGCACTAAAATAAGATGTTATCTGTTCATTAGTCACATCTTTAGGCCCCTCTTATATTACTTTTGCTTTCTATTTTGATTTTTTATTCACAAAAAATAAAGATTTACTGTTATGCAGACTATTGCATTATTGTAAAAATGGTATAAATAATATCAGTGCACTTGTGAAAGAATATTAGACTCACCAATTCATGTGTATTGGACGCGTGGCGTGATTTGTTTACTCTTGAACATTTGCAAAAATCGAACATTTCCCCTATTTTGAGCTCAATTTCAAGGTCGTTTTCATCATGAAACTAATTAAAATCATCTATATTTCTGTAGTATGTTTTCCAGTGTATCAAATGAGACCATAAAAAGAGAATAAAACCATAAATACTATACGAAAATACACCTCAAAGACTGCGTTTTAATCCAAAAAACGGTCAGTTTTTTTTTCTCTCATTATGCACTGCGTGCTGCAGGATTTTTTTTTTTTTTTTATACGGCGCACACTGACCACACAGACCCATTCTCTCATATGTGGGCCTACCAGCTTTCTCCTGCTTGATTTGAAGCTGCTAGAATTTGAGAGTACAGTGGACCCCCACTATTCGAACGGCTCGGCAGTCGAACAAATCGTCATTAGTACAAAAAATTCGAAATCGTCATGCGAACAAATTATCGCGAATCGAACGAATACATTCGTGACCTGTCGGCCCAGGCGCTTGGGTGCCTCACAGCGCAGGCGTGGAGAGCCAGTCACGCGTTGTTTACACTCGAGAGAACAATACCCTGCACGCTTCCACAGACATTTCACACTTAATTATAATTTTTTGAAGTTTGTTCATTACGTGCGACTGTGAAATAAGCTACCATGGGTCCCAAGAAAGTTCCTAGTGGTACCCCTGGGCTGATAAAAGTGAGAAACACCGTAGAAATGAAGAAGGAAATAATACAAAAATACGAGAGTGGTGTGCGATTGTGTGATCTTGCCAGGATATATGGCAAAAACAGGTCAACTATCGCTTCTATCCTGCTTAAGAAGGAAGAAATTAAGCAAGCTGATGTTGCAAAAGGTGTTACTGTGCGAGCCAAAAACAGACCACAAATAATCGAAGAGATTGAGAAGTTGTTGCTGGTGTGGCTCAAGGATAAAGAGTTAGCGGGTGATAGTGTGTCCGAGTCAATTATTTGTGAAAAGGCAAGGAACTTGCATGCCGATCTTTAAAGAAAATGCCTGCAACCAGTGCTGATTGTAATGGTAGTGAATTTAAAGCCAGCAAAGGCTGGTTTGAGAGATTTAAAAATCGTAGTGGCATACATAATGTGGTAAGGCATGGTGAGGCTGCCAGTTCAGACAAACATGCAGCTGAAAAATTCATAAAGGAGTTTCAGGACTACATAAAGACTGAAAAATTGAAACCTGAACAAGTGTTCAATTGTGACGAAACAGGCCTGTTTTGGAAGAAAATGCCCAACAGGACCTACATTACTCAGGAAGAAAAGGCACTGCCAGGACACAAGCCATGAAAGACAGGCTAACTCTCTTGATGTGTAGTAATGCTAGTGGGGATTTTAAATTAAAGCCTTTACTAGTGTATCACTCAGAAAATCCCAGAGTGTTCAAGAGACACAATGTCGTTAAAAGTAGATTGTGTGTCTTGTGGAGAGCTAGTCAGAATGCATGGGTCACAAAGCACCTTTTCAGTGACTGGATCCATGAAGTGTTTGGCCCCAGTGTGAGAAAATACCTACAGGAAAAGGGTTTGGACAAAAAGTGCCTCCTGTTGCTGGACAATGCTCCTTCACATCCTCAAAACATGGAAGACCTACTGTGTGAAGACTTCAAATTCATAAAACTGAAGTTCTTGCCTCCTAACACCACTCCTCTCCTCCAGCCCATGGACCAGCAGGTCATCTGTAACTTCAAAAAACTCTACACAAAAGCAGTGTTTGAAAAGTGCTTTGAAATGACCTCGGACAGTGAATTGACCCTTAGAGAGTTCTGGAAGAATCATTTCAATATCTACAGCTGCATAGGCCTTATAGGCAAGGCTTGGGAGGGAGTGACTTCAAGGACTTTGAACTCTGCTTGGAGACCATTGTGGCCAGGTTGTGTCCAACAGAGGGATTTTGAAGGGTTTGAGGCTGACCCTGACCCTGCCGACCCTGTGCCTGTTGTGGACTGTATTGTGGAGTGGGCAAGTCCATGGGGTTGGAGGTGAGTGGCGATGATGTGGGAGAGTTAGTGCAGGGCCACAGGGTAGAGCTAACAACTCAAGAGCTGCAAGAGCTGGAAATAGAAGAGCATCAGACCAGATTTGAGGCTATTGATTCACAGGAGGAGGAGGAGGAAGAGGGCTGAAGAAGGTGCCTTCTTCAGAGATTAAGAGATGTGTACAATGTGGAATAGATTGCAAAGTTTTGTTGAAAAATACCACCCTGAACAAGCTCAAACAAGCCATAACAGCAGCATGTTCAGTGACCAAACAATGTCCTTCTTCAGGAACATGTTGAAAGGCGCCAGAAACAGAGGACTGTGGACAGTTATTTTGTTAAAGTGTCCAGTGACTCCCAAGCTGGCCCTAGTGGGATTAAAAGACAAAGAAAGAATAACCCCAGATAGGGCTTTGGTACCTGAGTCCTTCTGGAAGGATTCCCCTTCCAAACACTAACCCCTCCCTCCCTCACTCCTCCTCCCTCTCTTCCATATGCCATCAACAATCTTCAATAATGGTAAGTAAAAGACTTGCATTTATTTACTAATACTTTTAGTAGTACAGCACTGTAGTATTTAATGTTTTTGTCTATGTAGAAGCTTAATTTTATTAAAATATAATATTTATATATTTTTGGATTTCTGGAACGGATTAATTGTATTTCCATTATTTCTTATGGGAAAAATTAAATCGCCTTTCGAACATTTCACGTTAAGAACAAGCTCCTGGAACGGATTAAATTCGAATGGCGAGGGTCCACTGTATATATATGTCCGAAACAGTGGCTCGTAAGACGTATATATACGACCGAAACAGTCAAAGGGTTAAACCAATCAGAAAATTAATCTTAACATTTTGGATTTTTTTTTTTTTTTTTTTTTTTGAGACTTCAGGATTTGGGGGTTGCGACAGTCAAAGGGTTAAGGTATACTACCACCCCCTGGAATGTATCCCACAACAGTAGACAAAAACCCAGGTACCTACCGACTCCTAGGTGAACAGGGGCAGCAGGTGTAAGGAAACATGCCCGGGCAACGTTTCCACCTTTTCCAGGGATCGAACAACACTGGGTATGCGAGCAGAGTACACTGCCAACTGGGTGCAATTTACACATTGGCGATTTTGCCCACCTAGCCCTATTTTAAGCCAATTCCACTGTTCCATTTGACCAAATTCTTAGTTATTTCACTAGTTATGCATTTCGTTCTATCGACTGAGCACAAGAAACTGCCCATCCAACTACCCTAAAAAGTGCACAGAAATCAGTAGACATTCCTGGCACTAAAACATTTCCTCTGTTCATTAGTCACATCCCAAGGTCTCTCCTATATTGCACACTTGCCTTCCAATTGAATTCTCATTCACACAAAAATAGATTTACTTTCTCAGAAAATAAAATATAACCAGGAAAGATTGGTCATGGTTTACAGCATCCCAATAATTGAATCGCTGTATAACCCGTGGTTTAGCGCTTCTTTTGATTTTTATAATAATAATAATTGAATCAGATCTATTAAAAACCCATAAAACAAACTGGGGGTTGTGGGGGACCCTTACCCATTCTCTGGAATATCAGCAAAAATCAAATATTTCCACTACTTTGAGCTAAATTTCAAGTTACTTCCAGTCCTGGAAGCAATCACAATAATTATTTCAGTAATATGTCTTCCATCAAATGGTACCAAGAAACTGCCAATAAAACCATAAAAATCATCTGAGAAAACACCTTAGTTGCTATTTTTAACCATACAGTTTCTTCCTGTAATTCACCACGTGGGGGGCAGGACTTTTATATATACCATACACACACAGACCCATTCTCTTATATCTAGGCCATTTTACCACTCGCTTCTTATTTGAGTGATTTATCTAATGGTTATTTCATAACCATATTTCTTTTAAAGGGGGTGAACCAGTAAGCCAGCGGAAGGCCTCCGTCAAATGACCAAAAGCTCCAATTGTGGGTCATCATATGACAAAGACCCATGTCAGGAAACACTTTGTCCTGTTTCCTGATGACCTTACCTAACCTATCTGAGTGAACAGAGCTCAAATGTAGAACTACATCGGGGACCCTGACCTCTTTGATGTAGTTCTATGTGACTGACAGTGAAAGGGTTAATATGCAATAGTATAAATAGTAAAAAAAAATACTAATATTGCAAGCATTTTCAGATTTCTTACATTATCAAGGAATGGTGTTCCTTGATAGAGAAAGCTCTTGAAATATTAATAATTTTCATTGTGGTTATACTGCATTCTTAGTAATAGCAGAATAAGCTGATCCATCAGTTTTATGAAAAAAAAAAAATTAAAGTTGGTTGTACAGGATGTGGTGATAAGGACAAAATATGGAAGATGCATATGTAGTTATGACATTTGTATAAGGAAACATTTCCTTTAATGTATACATTTTTTTTTTTTACATATTTAAAGTCATTAAAATTAATAATCCTTCATACTGTCATTATATTATAGTAGACATTTCAAACCTGTATAGATCACAATTATTAAAAACTTGTAAAACTTTTTAATCATTCACATTACTGCAAATTACTCACTGATAGAGATGTAGTTATACACCTGAGCATATTACTATTATTCTGAATTTAATCCTAGACAGAATTCTTCATTAAAATATCAATGATTTGTATTGCAGCACCAGGTCCACTTTAGTCATATAGTGCCTAAATAATAGGTGCACTTCTGTCATTTGTATTGGTTTTCCTTAGACTTTTTTTTGTAAATGCACTGATGGCCAAGAGAAGTGCTGCATGTTCTTCAACCACATCTAGGGATTTACTGGAAAGGTCGTCTGGGAATGAAGCAACAGAAAATAGAGGGAGGAGGAGGAGGTGGTGGCGGCAGCAGAAGTGGTGACGTTGGGGATGATGGAGGACTTGTTTGTCCATCATTACTATCACAGTTTGTAACCTCACCTGTTGAGTAACAGCAGACTTTTATTCAAATTTCAACACAGTTAAAAAATGTTTAAAAAAATACTTCTAAAATTCAGTCCCAAAAATGGGAGACATTATTATTATTATTATAATCAAAAGAAGCACTAAACCACAGGGATGGGAGACTTAAAATGTTCAGATAAACAAAAATGTCTAAGAGCAGCTTATTGTATTATAAAAGAGGGAAGGGGAAGATGAGCTAAACTGATTAGGGTTATACAGTGTATGGGAGGTAATCAGATTCAATCCACAGGAAGGATAGGTCCACTTCTTTGGATCAAGAACCTCTCACTGGCATCAAGGTGACCTCATACCAGTGAGGTCTTGATCCAAGGAACTGAACCTATCCTCCCTTTCCATGGATTGAACCTGACTGCCTTCTATTCCTCCGTGGGTTTAGTGTCTTGATGTCATTGAGGGGCTACTGATCCAAAGAATTGGACCTGTTCTCCCTTTCCTTCGATTGAATCTGATTACCTCTCATTCCCAGGCGCTCAGTGACCCCTATGGTTTAGAACTACCCAAGAATGCAATAATGTACTTGACCTAATATTTGTTGCCTCCTCCCTCATTTGTCTTTTGGATTTTCTTTACCTTTTCTGTCTTCTGCCTTTGCCTTGGTAGGTTTACATAACATATGAATGAAGCAACACTGCAGTTGGCCTACTGGCCCATACAAGGTAGGTCCTTCTCAAAACCAACCATTCCCACCCACCTACTTATCCAACCTTTTCCCAAAGCTACCAAAGAATTTGCTTCATTATTATTATTATAATCAAAAGAAGCGCTAAACCACAGGGGTTATACAGCGAGGATTTGCTTCAGTACCTCAGGTATTAATCAAACCTAGTCCTTTTCACTCATATCTGTCTACTCCTGTATACATTACTAAAGTTAAAAAGAGAAACTTTTGTTTTTCTCTTTGGGGCACCCCGCCTTGGTGGGAAACGGCCAATTTGTTGAAAGAAAGATCTGTCTACTCTCTTTTTAAAGCTACCCAAGGTTTTAGCTTCTATTACCCTACCTGGCAGATTGTTTCACGCATTGACAACTGTTTGAAAAACCAGTACTTTCCTATCTCCTTTCTAAATCAAAACTTATCTAATTTAAATGTTATTTTGGGTTCTTTCTTGATTCGAAATCCTCAGTACTTTACCTATATCGTATGTTTATGCCAGTCCTACCTCTGTAATCTTTTGACTACCGCCCACAGGATGGGTATGGGGTGCATAATAAAGATATCAAACAAACTCCGCTTATATACCTCAATGATATCTCTGCCTCTCAAGAGGCAGTGACATCCATTCTGTAGTATTGAAACTAAAACTGAGCAGGAAAATCTAAGTGAGGCCTTATCGATGTATAGAGCTGTGAAATAACTTCTGGACTCCTGTTACTTATACTTCTTGATATAAATCCAAGAAATCTGTTAGCCTTATTGTGCACTCAGGCATTGTTGTCTTGGCTTCAGATTTTTGCTTACCATGACTCTCAAGTCTTTCACATTCTGTGATAAGCTCTACATTACCTAGTTTATAAATATGAGGGTTATTTTCATTCCCAAGGATTAGAACTTCACACTTGTCCACACTGAACTACATCTGCCACTTTTCAGACATTAATTTGTCCAAATATTCCTGAAGTTCAATAGTATCTCATCGACGAATTTACTCATGTCACTTATTTCTTCGTCAACATCATTAATGTAAATTATGAACAATGGCCCTAAAACTGATCCTTGAGGAATGCCACTAATGACTGGACACCATTCAGATTTCACCCCATTTATGAAGACTCTGCTTTTATTGGTCAGCCATGCCTTGATCCATGTTAGAACCATATTCTTTATCGTGGTCCACTATCTCATACTTTTTTTTCAAGGTCAGCAAATTTGTCAGGCAGGAACACCCTTCAATAAAACTGTGATTGATGCATTAATCATATGCTCAATAAGGTGACTTTGATTATATTGGACATGACTTTAACAATTTGCCTACCACCCATAGGCCCACTGGCCGGCAATCTGATGGAATTGACTTATTCCAATTTAAAGATAGGAATTACTTTTGCCATCTTCCACATTCTGGCACACCACTTTGGGTGATGTGTTAAATAGGGTTGTTTTGGGGTGACTGTTCCCCCTTTTTTTTTTTTTTTTTTTTTTTTTTTTAACAAGTCGGCCGCCCCCCACCGAGGCAGGGGGACCCAAAAAAAAAGAAAATCCCCCAAAAAAAAATACTTTATCATCATTCAAAAATTTCCCACACTCTAAAATTCACTGTCTTTGCAGAGGAGCTGAACGACAGCTGAGAATAGTCCCCCCCCAGCGTCACTATTCAGACCCTCCTTTAAAGGCAGGCATTGTCTTCCCCTTTCCAGGACTCGTCCAACTAAACATAACTGGGTTTTCCCGAATCCCCTTCACAAAAAGTTCCTGCTCACACTCCAACAGATCGTTTTCCCAAAAACCCTTTGTCTCCACTCCTCCTATCTAACA
>WNWK01006361.1:0-2500 GCA_009830355.1 Cherax destructor
TGAGAGAGTAAGTGTAAGATGAGAGAGTAAGTGGAAGATGAGAGAGTAAGTGGAAGATGAGAGAGTAAGTGGAAGATGAGAGAGTAAGGGGAAGATGAGAGAGTAAGTGGAAGATGAGAGAGTAAGGGGAAGATGAGAGAGTAAGGGGAAGATGAGAGAGTAAGGGGAAGATGAGAGAGTAAGGGTAAGATGAGAGAGTAAGGGGAAGATGAGAGAGTAAGGGAAGATGAAAGATTAAGGGGAAAGGGTGGGGAAGAAAATCAGCAATGAGGTCGGATGGAGGAAAGGGAATATATAGGTTTGGGTGGAGGGAATGGGAATAAACGACGCTAGGGGAATGGAGAGGAAGGGAGGAGAAGTAAAGGAGGAGAGAGAGAGAGAGAGAGAGAGAGAGAGAGAGATAGAGAGAGAGAGAGGGATTTAGTCTTTCTCATCGATTGGTATATTTTGGAGGAGAAGACGATGCAGAAACATGGTGAACAGCTGTCTGTCTGTCTGTATGTCTGTCTGTCTGTCTGTCTGTCTGTCTGTCTGTCTGTCTGTCTGTCTGTATGTCTGTCTGTCTGTCTGTCTGTATGTATGTATGTATGTATGTATGTATTATATATATATATATTATATATATATATATATATATATATATATATATATATATATATATATATATGTATGTATATATATATATATATATATATATATATATATATATATATATATATATATATATATATATAGTATTTGTATGTATGTCTGTCAATATGTATGTATGTATATCATGTATGTACTAGCATGCATGTATGTACTACGCATGTATGTATGTAACTACGCATGTACATTATATGTATGTATTTATCGTTATATTTTTGTCCTCAGTCTTTTCAACCATTTCTTCAAAACTTCTCTTATTAGACAAGTGGCATTATGCAAGTACATCTGGCCAAGCCTTACACTCCTACATCTACTCTCTCTTCTCACTCTCTCTCTTCCTTCTTCTCTTTAGCAAGGGATTACAAGTTGGTAAGAATTTCAGCTTTACGGCAGGCTCTCTCTCTCTCTCTCTCTCTCTCTCTCTCTCTCTCTCTCTCTCTCTCTGTTAGACAGGGTTTACAAGGTTAAGTTAATTGTTCATAATTTTATTTACAAGCTACGAGCTTGTTATGAGACATACAAATAGGGAGCAGATGAAGTCTCTCTCTCTCTCTCTCTCTTCTTTTCTCTCTTTTTTCTCTCTCTTTTTCTCTCTCTCTACTTTGATCTCTCTCTCTCTCTTCTGTCTTTCTCTCTCTTCTCTCTCTCTCTCTCTCTCTCTCTCTCTCTCTCTCTCTCTCTCTCTCTCTCTCTCTCTCTCTCTCTCTCTCTCTCTCTCTCTCTCACTATCACCTGTTGCAAAAAAAAAAAAATGTATTGCACTGAAGTATTAGCATAGTTTTTGCTTGTGTTACCGTACCTGTACGTATGTTAATCTGCTTGTACATGTGTTAACCTGCTTGTACATATGTTAACCTGCTTGTACATGTGTTAACCTGCTTGTGCATGTGTTAACCTCACTCTACATTTGTTAACCTGAGTCTACATTTTTTTACCTGACTACTTTTGTTATCTTGAGTCTACAGTTGTTAACCTGACTCTTCATTTGTTAACCTGACTCTACAACTGTTAACCTGACTATACATTTGTTAACCTGACTCTACATTTGCTAATCTGTCTCCACATTTATCCCTCTAACTGAGCATTGATTAATCTGCTAGGCTTGCTCCTAGCTTCCCTCAGCAGCTGCTAGGCCTACCCTCCTAGCTTCCCTCAGCAGAGACTGGGCGAGGCCAAAGAAAATATGCCTGGCTGAGGTAATTAAGCCCCGAGGAAAATTCTGCATATTTTTTCCCTGGGGAAAATTAACCCAGCATAGGTAAAATACAAATAAGTAAAGAAATAATTAATTGGGAGCCCATGGAAGGGAGATATAAAAAAAAAACACGTGGGCTGGTAAATACGTGGGCAAGACAGCGTTGGTAGTGGGTAGTGAGTGGGCGGGTGACTGGGAAAATTAAGTCTCCGTTTGTTAGTTTTCGTTACCGAAGCTAGCGTTAGTCTGCGTTGATGAAACCAGTGTAACTTTGCGTTAATGAAGCCAACATTAATGAAGACAGCGTTAGTCTGCGTTAATGAAGCCAGGATTAGTTTGCGTTGATGAAGGCAGCGTTAGCGTTAATGAAGCCAACATTAATGAAGACAGCGTTAGTTTGCGTTGATGAATCCAGCGTTCGACTGCGTTAATGAAGTCAGCGTTAGTCTGCGTTAATGAAGCCAGCGTTAGTCTGCGTTAATGAAGCCAGCGTTAGTTTTCCAAGGTACACGCCCATAAAGCGTCCTCTAGCCGCCAGATAACTGAAACATCATAAGTCACGGTGCTGTATGTTTAAACGCAGAGACATTTGTGCTGAGAAAGGGGAAATAGCTCCAATTCCTCGAGAAAAGAACCTTTTACCAAGAACAAGGCACG
>WNWK01006361.1:5000-62500 GCA_009830355.1 Cherax destructor
TATATATATATATATATATATATATACATACATATACAGTATATATTATGTACACATACATATATTACTAAAGTTAAAAAGATAAACTTTTGTTTTTCTTTTTGGGCCACCCTGCTTCGGTAGGATATGGTCGATTTGTTGAAAGAAGAAAGACATACATACATTTATCTATAAACCAGTAGGGGTCATACAACACCAGGTTTCATTCAAGGGACGGAAATGAGGGTAGCCACAGTTCACTGGATTAAGAACACTTCACCAGCCTCAAGTCACTGTTCCTGAAGGTCGATGAAGGTGAGGAAGCGAAAGAAAGGTACAGGATTTCGACTAACTGATCTGTGTAGAACGTAGAGACGTACAAGACCCATGCTAGGCATGTTCACCTCGCATCCACCCACACCCAACTCTTGTACTTGTTAATCCCATTTTCAAGGCTACACAAGGTTCTCGCTTCAGTGAAAGAAAGGAAGAGACAGTATGACACAGAGGTAACAATAGACATACAAAGAAAGACGGGGAGGGACAATGAGATAGACACGGAGTTGATGCTGGACGTACGACAAAGAAAGTCGACAAGAACACATAGAGACAAGCGTGTCTTCACTGTGTGGGGTATGTCCCTCTCTCTCTCTCTCTCTCTCTCTCTCTCTCTCTCTCTCTCTCTCTCTCTCTCTCTCTCTCTCTCTCTCTCTCTCTCTCTCTCTCTCTCTCTGTCTCTCTCTCTCTCTCTCTCTCCACAAAGGTTCTAATAAATTTCATTCCTGGTAATTAGATTCCAAGTCAGTTTTACATTAGCTTATTTAAATAATTTTTGTAAGCGTTTATAAAAACATTGTGTTCGACACTCAGCTGACAGCAACAGATGGTCGACTTAAACTGCGCCTCGCCTCCGACAGTTGCTGTATCCAGTCGTTTAGTAATTGTGGAACATTAATATAAATTTATTTTTATTCATTAATTTTTATTGAATGATTTAAATAAATGGATTTTTTATTGCTAATTCTTTATATAGGAAAGGGGTGAAATTATCGCCAGTGAAATTAACTGCGAGTTCAATTGCTGGGAGTCATTTTAACGGAAGTGAAATTACCGGTCACCCCTCAGAACATAGGTACACCAGTCACTGCCTCTATCTTCGCAGCATATACTGATGTTACTGCCTCTCTTCATAGCATAATCCTGTTGCTGCCTCTCTTCATAACACACTCCTGTTACTGCCTCTATCTTCACAACGTATACACCAATCACTGTCTCTTCACAATATATATACCCGTTACAATCTTCATATAGTGCATACCAGTTGCTACTTCTATCTTCATTTAATATATAATATTTACTGCCTCTATCTTCACAACATATATACCAGTCACTGTCTATATTTTCCACAATATATATACTAGTCACTGCCTATATCTCCACAAAATATGTACCAGTCATTGCCTATATCTTCACATATATACTAATCACTGCCTATATCTCCACAAAATATGTACCAGTCATTGCCTATATCTTCACATATATACTAATCACTGCCTATATCTCCACAACGTATATACCAGTCACTGCCCGTATCTCAACAACGTATATACCAGTCACTGCCCGTATCTCAACAACGTATATACCAGTCACTGCCCGTATCTCCATAACATGTATACCAGTCACTGCCTTCATTTCCACAACACATGGGGAAACATCGTCTAGCTCCGGCTGGGGTCTGAGTCCGTGATAAAGTACTCTGATACAGAGTTTGCAGATTCGAGTCCTGCTGTGGACGTACAGACAATGTTTGTAAATAATTTTGCCTGTTTGGGAATTGTATATATATATATATATATATATATATATATATATATATATATATATATATATATACTGTATATATATATATATATATATATATGCAAACAATCGCCAATATTTTCTTTGAAACGTGCCAATAATTTTCTTTGAAGTGTGCAAAGACTTTCTTTGAAGTGTGCCAAGACTTTCTTTGAAGTGTGCCAAGACTTTCTTTGAAGTGTGCTAATATTTTCTTTGAAGTGTGCCAAGACTTTCTTCCCAGAGTGCCAAGAGTTTATAGCGTCCCAAGACCTTCCTTGCAGCGTGCCAAAACTTTCCTTACATCGTGCCAAGACTTTCTGTAGAGTGTGCCAAGACTTTTACCGTAGCGTGCCAGGATTTTCACGTAGCATGCCAGGACTCATTATAACGTTCCAAGCCTTTCGTTACAGCGTGCCAAGACCTCCATTATATCATACCAAGACTCATTATAGAGTGCTATCACTTTGAGGCCGTTGTCACCGCAGTAATACCGTGTTATACCTTCTAGTGTAATTCGCTTTCCAATTAGCAATCGATTAATTCAAAGCAATCTACGCAGAGGAAATATTCTTAGTTAAAAAAAAGTATTCCCTCAATAAAAAACTATTCCTGCAGAGTATATTAATGGGCGAAGGATTTTCTACGAAGGAATTTCTCCCTCACTGGAAATATAAATATATAATATATATATATATATATATATATATATATATATATATATATATATATATATATATATATATATATACCAACGAAGGAAGATATATATATTTTACTCGAAGAAATTATTCGTATGCAGAGAATATTTATTTGTGAGAGAAAGAAAGTATTCATTGAAATCAAAAATATTTACGTAAAACATTACTACACGCAGAAAATATTCCAACACAAAAAATATTCCAACAGCAAATATTCGTACACAGAGAATATTCCTACACAGGGAATATTCTAACGCAGAAAATATTCGTACACATAAAATATTCCATCACACAGAAAATATTCCATCACGCAAAGAATATTAATTCACACCGAGAATATTGTTATACACAAAAAATATTTCTATACACAGAAAGTATTCCCACAGAAAATGTTCCTAATTTTCTGATAACAACTTAACATTCAGAACCGGTCAAAAAGACTGACAAAAATAACAGGCTAATTTCCTGACACCAGTCTAACATAACAGCTGGAAAACAACACTAAAAACACTTTGACCCTTTAATATCACTCAAGTGATTACTCAGGTGGATTTTACTCAGGTGGATTTTACTCAGGTGGATATTACTCAGGTGGATATTACTTAGGTGGATATAACTCAGGTAGATATTGCTCAGGTAAATATTACTCATGTGAATAATGTAAAGGAGTAATTGATTTTTTTCTAACGTTACGACTAGAGAGAGAGAGAGAGAGAGAGAGAGAGAGAGAGAGAGAGAGAGAGAGAGAGAGAAAGCCAGTTTACGTATCTCGAACCTCTCATAGGGTATTCAAGTATTTTCTTTACATGTCATAGCATACAAAAGCAGTTTCTAAACTTGTCATAACTTAGATAATGAGCAAGTGAACACTCATAGTTTATACCAAGAGCTACTGAGCACACCATAACTTGTCCATGCAGTTTCTGCACTTATCATAGCGTGAACCAGACTTGAGTAGATTCTGGTCTATTCATCGCCAATTCAAGAAGCTTTTCTTCCTTTCATTGCACACACAAACATTTCCTGTACTTTTTATAGTAATGCAAATATTTCCTGTACTTTTTATAGTAATGTAAACATTTCCTGTACTTTTTATAGCAATACAAACATTTCCTGGACTTTTTATAGCAATACAAATATTTCCTATGCCTGTTATATCAATACAAACAGTTCTTGTACCTGTTATAGCAATACAAGCAGTTTTTGTACCTGTTATAGCGGTACAAACAGTTCCTGCATCTGTTATAACGGTACAGACAGTTCCTGTACCTGTTATATCAATACAAACAGTTCCTGTACCTGTTATAGCAATACAAGCAGTTCTTGTACCTGTTATAGCGGTACAAACAGTTCCTGTATCTGCTATAACGGTACAAACAGTTCCTGTACCCGTTACAGCATTATTGACAAGTAGAATCTCTTCCTATCATAACGTGAACAAGGGATTGGACGTCGGCGCTGGCAATTAACAAGCCCAAAAAAATATGTTTATTTTATATTTTTTCCTCCCAACATTATAATTAAATCTTTAATGTAAAATTAATTAATTAGATCCATAGGAGTAGTTTGTTAGCAACGCAACGGCAAGCGGCGTTGCTAATTAGTGCGCTTATTAAAGATATTAATTGCAATGTTGCAGGCTAATGATTCGTGTTTTTATTTTTAGAGTCGGTATTCGTCACGCCTGGTTGTGTCAGGCGAGAGCAAAATATTCCGTCTGGTTGACTGACTGGAGCCCTGTCAGTGATAGGCGGCGATAGGCGGTGATAGTCACTGATAGTGAGAGAATAGTTGCAGCCTCAACGCACCAGACCTGTGACTGGATAAATGTACAAAATTAAAATCAAATGTAATGCGACGTGTATTATTGTTACTAAAATAATAATGAATTGATTAATAATAATAATAATAATAATAATATTATTATTATTATTATTATTATAAACTGAAACAACAGTAAAAAGTAAATACTAATTTATAATTATAATGATGATAAACATAATAATTGTAATCACATTACTACCGTTAAATATTTTTAGATAAATAATTGCAATTGAGTAATTGCACCTAGTTAACTATAATTAGGTAAGCATACTTAGAAAATCATAACTAGGCAATTATACTTAACTACAACTAGACAATTATGCTTGGATGATTACTAGGTAATGAGGCAGGGTCGTAATAACCAGGAGACACAAAGCACTGATGAAGCACCCGGGTAATACCAGCCTCGTCTGTGAGGGGGGATAATATCCGGAGCATTTACAAACATTATCTCTTAGTCTACAGCAGGATTCCAACCTGCGCTCTCTGCTGTGGACCGAGAGATAATATTTGTAAATAGATTCGCCCGTTTTGCGAATTGTTGAGCATCCTGAGTATGTGGCGACCTCTTGATGACCAGAGGCCCTTGGCGACCTCTTGATGACCAGAGGCCCTTGGCGACCTCTTGATGACCAGAGGCCCTTGGCGACCTCTTGATGACCAGAGGCCCTTGGCGACCTCTTGATGACCAGAGGCCCTTGGCGACCTCTTGATGACCATAGGCCCTTGGCGACCTCTTGATGACCAGAGGCCCGTGGCGACCTCTTGATGACCAGAGGCCCTTGGCGACCTCTTGATGACCAGAGACCCTTGGCGACCTCTTGATGACCAGAGACCCTTGGCGACCTCTTGATGACCAGAGACCCTTGGCGACCTCTTGATGACCAGAGGCCCGTGGCGACCTCTTGATGACCAGAGGCCCTTGGCGACCTCTTGATGACCAGAGGCCCGTGGCGACCTCTTGATGACCAGAGGCCCGCACCCTAACACTCAGGTATGTATGTAGGGGGGGAATAGGTTGATAGAAGGAAAGGGAAGAAGTACCCGTTTCACCCGCATCTACACCCACACCCCCACTGACATCCTCGCCCACACCAACACCACTCTTGCACTCACTAAACACTAACATTGATATGGTTTGGGTCTCGACTTTAGGGAAATCACCCGCCTAGTATCTCCGAGTGTAAAATATTAGTGTATAGATTCACACTCGTATACATATATGAGCGAGTATTATATAAGTGCACTAATACATACGCGATATATGTATATATAATATATATATATATATATATATATATATATATATATATACGTACATAAATCACAATAATCGCGTGATTGCAAATATATAAAAATACGACAGCGAAAATAGAAAAAACACCTGAGCGCTTTCATGTGCTTACACACATATCTTCAGAGGAATATATATGGCTTGTAAACCAGGCTAGCCAGCTTACGAGGTATTTGTGGATGAGTGGTGTAGAGCGTCACTTTGGGAGGAGTTTGAAATAGTTTGAAACCATGCTTGAGGCCCATTGATATATATATATATATATATATATATATATATATATATATATATATATATATATATATATATATATATATATATATATTGATTGTGTTGTAGCACTGGTAGTTGTTACGATCCAAATGTCCAAGGATAAGAGAAACAAGAGTCTTAGAGACTTAGAGGGTAAGGGTACTATACCAAAGGTGAGAGCAACTGAAGAGTCTCTGAGGGTATGCTCACCACACCAGGGGTGAGAAAACTGAGTGTGTTCCAGGGTATGCTCACCGTACCAGGGGTGAGAGAGAACTGACCTGAGTAGAGAGCCTAGGTTTGACCTCTACTCAGTATAGGGGGGAGGGGGGAACAAACGAGTCGCTCAGTACTTCACACCTTCAATCTTTAAGTCACCTACCTAAACACAAACAATACCCAGTCATAGTCATATAATATAGAGTCATTTAATATTATAAGCTAGAGGAAACTTTAATTTAGCTATTATTAAAGAAACCCTGAGTATAATATTAAGTGAAAACCTCGTTTTAACATTAAACTATGACAGGGAGTAACAGTAGTCATAGCAAAAATAGCATATAAATGAAAACACTTCGTGGATTGTAGTGTAGCGAAAAGATAAACAGAATATCAAGAGTGAAGCGGAGTGGTGTGAGCGTTCTGCCTTTTACCTCTGGCACTGAAGGGCCCCTTGTGTGTCTTTCCCGTCATGGCCCCACGTGTCTCACCTACCAGGGACCCCTTGTGTCTCTCTCCAGTCATGGCTCCACGTGTCTCACCTACCAGGGACCCCTTGTGTGTCTCTCATATCTGGCATATTAAGTGCTCCTTTTCCTACTTGGGCCCCTGGCACGTCTCTTTCGCTACGTTTAATAGAATTTGGCTTTAAAAATAACCTTTAGGTTAGGTGAGGTGAGGTTTCTAAGTCAGGTTAGCTACAAAAATATTTTTTACACTATATTAAATGAAAACATAAATTTATTAATCCATTAAAGAAAATTTGGGAAAAGTTAAATTTTTAGGACAGTTTGGATTAGTTGACCAGTTCGGCTTATTAGGCAACACACACACACACACACCACACACACACACACACACACACACACACACACACACACACACACACACACACACACACACACACACACACATATATATATATATATATATATATATATATATATATATATATATATATATATATATATATATATATATATATATATATATATATATATATATATATATATATGCAAAAGATCACAGTAAACAGGTGATATCAAAATATGCAAGAAAACCACTATGAAAAATAGAAGAATTCCAAGCGCTTTCGTGACTACTCACATTATCAAGGAACTATAACAGGAAACATGACAAGAAGGGCTTATATAAGGGCGAGACTACACCTCACAGTCACATCACACTAACAAAGACTACACCTCACAGTAGCGTAACATCGCACGACTCTGTGAAGAGGAACATAAGAAAGGACCTGAAACTCTTCCCAAGAATTAAGATTAGTCCAATTTATCATTAAATTCTTCCCAAATTTTATTAATTATAAATGAATCCAATTTATATAAACCAAAAGAAATATTCATATTATTTTCAAAACTGCTTTTAATGAAACATGATTCTATTATATTTCTCTCAACCATGGACTTGCTTGATACAACCTTCTCAGCATTTTGAAAATCAATTGGATGGTTAAAATCTCTCACATGAATAAATGGAGCATTAGAATCTTGTCCAGTTCTAATGCTATATTTATGTTGTTTTAATCTTAGTTCAAGACTTTTACCAGTTTGACCATAATTTACTTTCTAAATGGCTTGTTGATATTTTGAGCCCAATTGTTGGAAAAAATTCTAATTTTAATGTTAAAAACAACTTAGATTTAGTTGATAAATTAAGCACCTTGACTGATTTAAATGATTTCAATATGGTTAGTTTTGATGTTACCTCCTTGTTTACATAAGTTCCAGTTGATGATTTACTAAGTTTCTTATCTGAAGAACTGGTTAATTATGATTTACCATTGCCAGTTCCTACTATCATTAAACTTATTAAACTTTGTATTGTTGATGCAAAATTTGTATTTAATGATGAGTTTTACACTCAGAAGTTTGGTATGGCAATGGGAAATCCTCTTTCACCTGTTCTTAGTAACTTATATATGGAATTTTTCGAAACAAGATTGCTTAACACTATCCTTCCCAATAGAGCTAAGTGGTATAGATATGTTGATGATATTTTGTGCCTTATACCTAAGGAAGTAGATATAAACCATTTCCTTGTTAAATTAAATAGCTTAGCTCATTCTATAAATTTTACTGTTGAATTCGAAGTAAATAACTCATTGCCCTTCCTAGATGTTTTTATTATTAAGGGTAACATTGATTTTAAATTTAAAATTTACAGAAAACCTACAAATAATTGTTCGTATGTACACTATTACTCTTCACATCAAGATAGAGTTAAAGTGTCGGTTTTTTCTTCAATGTTTTTGAGAGCTTTACGTATTTGTAGTCCAGAGTTCATAGATGAAGAAATCTCTAAAATTTATGAAATAGCTAATGATTTAAAATACCCAAGAAACATAATTGATAAATCTTTTAAAATAGCTAGGAATACTTTTTACAATCCAAAAGGGACAACCAACCTTATTCAACCAAAAATATGTTGGTTCTCCCTTACCATGAAAACTTGGTTGATATGCCTTCCTTTCTTAAGAATTTTAATATCAAAGTTGTATTTAAAAATCTTGATACAGTAAAAAGACTTTTGATAAAAAATTCCCCCCAAAATGCTGACAGATGTGTCTATAAGATTCCCTGTAAAATATGCGATAAAGTTTATTATGGTCAAACTGGTAAAAGTCTTGAACTAAGATTAAAACAACATAAATATAGCATTAGAACTGGACAAGATTCTAATGCTCTATTTATTCATGTGAAGATTTTAACCATCCAATTGATTTTCAAAATGCTGAGAAGGTTGTATCAAGCAAGTCCATGGTTGAGAGAAATATAATAGAATCATGTTTCATTAAAAGCAGTTTTGAAAATAATATGAATATTTCTTTTGGTTTATATAAATTGGATTCATTTATAATTAATAAAATTTGGGAAGAATTTAATGATAAATTGGACTAATCTTAATTCTTGGGAAGAGTTTCAGGTCCTTTCTTATGTTCCTCTTCACAGAGTCGTGCGATGTTACGCTACTGTGAGGTGTAGTCTTTGTTAGTGTGATGTGACTGTGAGGTGTAGTCTCGCCCCTTATATAAGCCCTTCTTGTCATGTTTCCTGTTATAGTTCCTTGATAATGTGAGTAGTCACGAAAGCGCTTGGAATTCTTCTATTTTTCATAGTGGTTTTCTTGCATATATATATATATATATATATATATATATATATATATATATATATATATATATATATATATATATATATATATATATATATGTCGTTTGTGGCATTTATGGATTTGGAAAAGGCATATTATAGGGTGGATAGGGGGCAATGTGGCAGTTGTTGCAAATGTATAGGATAGGAGGTAGGTTATTGAAAGCAGTGAAAAGTTTTTACGAGGATAGTGAGGCTCAGGTTAGAGTATGTAGGCGAGAGGGAGATTATTTTCCAGTAAAAGTGGGCCTTAGACAGGGATGTGTGATGTCACCATGGTTGTTCAATATATTTATAGATGGAGTTGTAAGAGAAGTGAATGCTAGGGTGTTGGCAAGAGGTGTGGGGTTAAAAGATAAAGAATCTAACACAAAGTGGGAGTTGTCACAGTTGCTCTTTGCTGATGACACTGTGCTTTTGGGGGATTCTGAAGAGAAGTTGCAGAGGTTGGAGGGAGGGGGTAAAGGAGGTTTTGTGTGCGAGGGGCTTGGAGTTCCAGCAAGCGTGCGTGAACGTGTTAGATAGGAGCGAATGGAGACAAATGTTTTTTTGAACTTGACGTGCTGTTGGAGTGTAAGCAAGGTAACATTTATGAAGGGTTTCAGGGAAACCGGCAGGCCGGACTTGATTCCTGGAGATGGGAAGTACAACGCCGGCACTCTGAAGGAGGGGTGTTAATGTTGCCGTTTTGTAGCTGTTGTGTAAGCATGCCTCTGGCAAGACAGTGATGGAGTGAATGATGATGAAAGTTTTTCTTTGTCGGGCCACCCTGCCTTGGTGGGAAACGGCCTGTGTTAATAAATAAATAAATAAATTAAATAAATAAATAAATATATATATATATATATATATATATATATATATATATATATATATATACAAGCATATATATATACACCCTCTGGGTTTTCTTCTATTTTCTTACTAGTTCTTGTTCTTATTTCCTCTTATCTCCATGGGGAAGTGGAACAGAATTCTTCCTCCGTAAGCCATGCGTGTCGTAAGAGGCGATTAAAATGCCGGGAGCAAGGGGCTAGTAACCCCTTCTTCTGTGTATATTACTAATATATATATATATATATATATATATATATATATATATATATCGTGCCGATTAGGTAAAACTAGCGATTTTGCTTAAATAGCAACGCTCACCTTGCCATATAAGACAAGTGAAAATTTGTGTATGCAATAATTTCGCCAAAATCATTCTGAACATAACGAAAAAATATATTTCATTGTGTTTGTTTATTATTAAATTAATGTTAACGTATCTAAAATATATTTAGTTGAGTTAGGCTAAATTAAATTGCGCTTGTTGTAATAAGGTTAGGTAGGTTTTCAAAGTTTCTCTTGGTACAAAATTATAAATTCTTACATTAACATAAATGAAAAAATATATCTTTAAACGTATAAGAAAATTTTAGAAAGGACTTAATTTTAGATGAGTTCTTGCTAATTGACCAGTTTTACCTAATCGGCACGACATAATATATATATATATATATATATATATATATATATATATATATATATATATATATATATATATATATATATATATAATATATATATATATATATACATATATATATATATATATATATATATATATATATATATATATATATATATATATATATATATATATATATTAATATATATATATATATATATATATATATATATATATATAGATAGATAGATAGATAGATAGTCTTGCCCTTCAATAGTTCAAGCAGCTACACTTAAGAATCTTTATACTCAAAAGATGAAATACACTGTTGAGAAAACAAGATAAAATATGAAATAAATAGCGAGGCGGCGGTGGACAAAAGTTGAACTGTGATTGTTTGAGTGGGACAGAGGTAAGGGGGTAAATCGGTTGGCGATCGGTTGTTTCAAGAGGAAGGTGGAGGGGGTCATGGTTGGGATTAGTGCTTCAATATGGGATGGTGACCATGGGTGTGGGAAATGTGTGTAAGGCCTCGTGGATGGGGAACGTAGGGGATAAATATGAGTCTTCGGTGTGGGGACTCATACGTCGTGAGCGTGGGGGATGGGTCTTCCTACCAATCTAGGGTCCACCTAGAGGTTGTTCTGGGGCTCAACGCCCCCGCGGCCCAATCCTTGACCAGGCTTCCAGGTGGATCAGGGCCTGATGAATCAGGCTGTTGCTGCTGGCAGAGCGCAGTCCAACGTACGAACCATAACCCGGCTGATCGGATACTGACTTTAGGTATCTGTCCAGTTAACTCTTGAAGGCAGCCAAGAGTTTGTTGGTAATTCCCCTTATGTATAATGGGAGGCTGTTGAACAGCCCTGAGGCACGGACGTTGACTGTGTTTTCTCCTTGTGTACTCATAGAACCTCTGCTTTTCATTGGGGGTATGTTGCAACGTCTGCCTAGTCTTTTGCTTTCGTAAGGAGGGATTTCTAAGTGCAGATTTGGGACCAGTTCCTCTAGGATATTCCAAGTGTAGATTATGATCCATTTTTCTAGCCTGCGTTTCAGAGAGTACAGGTCAAGGGACTTCAAACCTTTCTAGTAATTAAGGGTCTTGACTGAACTTATACGAGTAGTAAAGGTTCTCTGCACATTCTCTAGATCTGCGGTTTCACCTGCCTTAAAATCTGGGTGATGGGGAACCTGGGTCTTGAGCGTGGGGATGGGGGAGGGGAGGACTCTGTAATGTGAAACAGAGATTCTGAATGTCGGGGATGGGTGTGAGGCGGATAACGAACCAACAGGACAATCCGAACCGGATGGACAAGTATGGTCCGTTTCACAAACCAGGGATTTTTTCCCCATATAAAATACATTTAGTTCCTGCACGCGATAGGTAGCTAAAATGTTCTGATTCCCACAGATGTGTAGCAAGTTAGGTCAAGCTACTCGCCTGTAATTCAGGGTTATCTCTGGAAGAAAAAAAACGCAATACAGAAAAATGGTAATGAAAAATTCTTAGAATTCACTGAAAATGAATCTGCTGTTTTTTCTTGAATTTGCTGTTTTATTTTCCTGTTTGGCAAATTAAGGGGGGCGGTGTATTATATACGTGCACGCATGCACTACAAACACAGTTAAACACACACAGGAGAAGTTAAGGCAAATCGACCTGACGACACTAGAGGACAGGAGGGATAGTGGGGACATGATAAGAACATATTAAACACTGAGAGGAATTGACAAGGTGGATAGGGACAAGTTGTTTCAGAGATGGGACACAGCAACAAGGGGTCACAACTGGAAGCTGAAGACTCAGATTAGTTACAGGGATGTTAGGAAGTATTTCTTCAGTCAGAGAGTTGTCAGAAAGTGAAACAATCTGGAGAATGATGTAGTGGAGGCAGGATCCATACATAGCTTTAAGAAGAGGTATGATAAAGTTCATGAAGCAGGGAGAGTGACCTAGTAGCGACTAATGAAGAGGCGGGGCCAGGAGCTGTGAATCGACCCCTGCAACCACAATTAGGTGAGTACACACATACACAAACACAGTGTAACGACCATACCCACCAGAGCAAAAGTTTAGACCTTCCTGAACAACAATATAATATAACAATATCTTTATTTCTACAAGTACATGTACAAGGTATACAGACCATAGCTGACATCACTAACATACTACTATATAGAAAGCCGCTTGTTATGCTGAGCATTTCGGGCAAATTAGGTCAGTTTTGTCCCAGGATGCGACCCACACCAGTCGACTAACACCCAGGTACCCATTTTATACTGATGGGTGAACATGGACAGTAGGTGTCTTATGGAAACACGTCCTAATTTTATCCAGCCGTACCGGAGATTCGAACTCCGAACCTTAGCGTGTGAGCTGAGTGCGCTAGCGATCGGGCTACGGGACGCCTAAAGTAGTATAATGGCAACAGTTTAGGGCTCTTCCTGAACAACGGTAGTGTGATGGGATTACCCACCAGAACAACAGTTTAGGGCTCTTCCTGAACAACGGTAGTTTGATGGCCTTGCCCAAACAGAGCAACAGATTAGTCTCTCCTTTATCACCGGCAGTGTGGACAGTGACGAGACTGTTTTACGATCAATGGTCACCAAAGAGCCACGAATTACCTACTTTAAAGTCAATAGATGAGGAATATAGCTAGGTTCTGTCGTCTGGCAGTCGCCCACTGATATGAAAGCCACTTGATTTTAAAATAGCCACAAATACTAGGTAGATAAAAATAACACACACACACACACGCAAGTATGAGCACACCATGCACACGCACGCACCTGCACATAGTACATAAAATATTTGGTAAATCGAAGCACTCAAGTAAATAGGCAGTATACGAGCGCCAACACGCACACACAGCACCTAAACAAATACGGCAAATGATGCACACATAGACGTGGGTACTTAAGTACACTAACGTGCAAATGCACGCACATAAGTTCTCATTCATAGACACTTACGGTCACACATGATCTCACAAATATAAGCAAGCGTACATGCAAACGCCATCGCATAGCCACAAGAAAATCAACAAGCAATTTATATCTTGTTTTTATTAGTGGTAAACCTTCATTAAAGAAATTGTATTTCTAAGAATTTCTATGATTTTTAATGGCGCATGTACGCTATTTTAAATTTATATATGATACTTTTTAAGATTGTCTTTTGTCATATTTGTAAGAAATTGAGTCGTCATTGCTAAGAGATTTTAAGTTTTCACTTTTTAAAAGATTTTCTTTTAGTACATAGGCCGTCTCCCACCAAGGTAGGGTGACACAGAAGAGGAAAAACATTCACCTTTATTCATTCAATCGCTGCCTTGCCAGCAGCTTGTTGACATCACGGTTCAGATGACCTTCAGAACCGTAACATCCTCACCCATTCTTTAGAATACAGACACTGTACTTCCCACTCATGTCGGACTATTTCTAAATAATTTATGATCAGTTATAGGGGTTGTTAATAGTATTGTAAAGGACACATAAATAGGGAAATAAAATGGAAGGTGGGACGAGATCAAGGAACAAGATATATAGATAACAGTGAAACTCTGCAGGAGGTGAAGATCCAGGTCAAATGGTGGCAGATTAAACGAGAGATATGATTGGGGGGGGGATTGTATTAGGTAAATTTGAAGTGCTTTAAAAATATAAAGCTGATTAGCAATAGAAATGCATGTTTAAAAGTTGAAAATAAAAATTCCCAAGCAAGACCTGTGAAACTATAAAAAAGAGACAGAAAGCCAGTGACTGGGCCATAAAAAAAACAACGGGCTTCCCTTCTAAACGAACTCGGTCATATAACCCCACAGATCCTGGCAGTACAAGACAGTCAACCCCAGAACCTCTCTCCCCCACCAAAACAACCACAGTTTCATGAGAGACAACATCCACCATCCCTTCCTTGACAATCAGGAGACACGCCTTAGACCCCCACCAAACAGCCTCAAAGAAGCACCTTTGGTTCCACCAACTCCCCGAGTTTCATTATGCTGTAATAATGTTGCTAGAATTACCGACAATACGTTAGGTAACAGGACACATGTGCAACTAATGTGACACTTTATTGCGGCAACGTTTCGCTCTCCAGGATCGTTCTCAAGCCCATACATAGAGTGCATGGAAACAGAGGGTATATATTGTTAAGAGATAAAAGAACATAAGCACTGAAGTTGGCCTACTGGCCCATGCTATTGATGGATGTAGTAGTAGATTTAACTCTTGATTTCAATGTGATGGCGGGGTTTTATTGTTTTATTCTCTTTAACAGCGTCTGAAATGGCTATTAAAGATGATTCAAGGCATTTTCGTCTGCGGAAATTTAAGTCTTTAATCAACTTGCGGACGACATTTAATCTCATCAAATGGTGGGAGGAATTCCGGTGTTGTATACATGAGTTGTTTAAGTTTTGGCTGCTGCATGCAATGATGTGTGCAATGAAACGTGTTTCTCGGCTTCGTACTGTTTCATCGACGTAAGCTTTGTCACAGCCTCCGCAAGGGATGGTGTAAATCCCTTCATTGACTGATTCATGGTTCTTCACTTTGGTACTGGTCAGGCCTTTGATGGATGTGCTGGTTGCGATCTTGTGCAAATACTTTGGAAACGTTCAAGGCAACCTGGCTGTTGGGAAGAATTATAACTATGTTTACAGATGTGTTAAGACCAAAGAGGCATCATCATCATCGGAATTTTTTTTCTAAGAGCAGGCCGAATTTGAGGCCCCGAATTTCTTGATGAGGAATGTGCATACATACTACAAACCTTCACCAAGCTACAGCTTTCTTTCTTTTTTATCAGTGACTGTAAGAAAAGAGCCCCTCAAATCATCAATTCTTCACGCATTAATTAACATCCTGACTGAAACAGAAATGCGTGAGATCATTATTTTTATGTTTTATGTGAACTTGGAAGTTTAGTGTGTTACCTAATTTGTGAATGAGGACGTTGAGGAAAGGTAACCTGTCTCTTCAAGCATGAATTAGATAACCGGTTCAAATGCGTTGAGCGTTCACTGTCGATTCTGTACTACATAACGTTTGCGCGTTATTATAAAGATGTCGTTCACATAACGTAGCCATGTGGTATTGATGGTAATGATGTTGGCAAAGGTTTGTGGTGCCTGTGCTAACCTTCCTATGGTGTATAAATATACTTAGTTGGATGAATTTTATTGTAGCCAGTTGGCCCAGTGGCTAACGCGTCGGTCTGTAGTTATATGACTCTCTGATCGCGGGTTCTATGCCCGCCCGTGGCATGGTTGGTTTGCAATCGTGTCATTACGATCGTGAAGATGCTGTTGTTGAATGAGAAACAGTTGAAGTTAAGGCAGAGTTAAATCAAGTCAATAAAATTAAGCAGGACACAGTAGATATCTACTCACTACCAGGATACACAGCAATCCACAACTGCAGACCATACCAAGTTAGAAGTGGTATTGTCATCTATTACTTTAATAAACTATCATGTTGTAACACCACTTGCTATAGTGATGAATATAGAGAATATATTTTTGCAAGATTAAGGTCCTCCTGCGTCGAAGGTCAGCGAGAAAAGTGGGCGCTTTTCTCTCTCCCTCTCCCTCTTCTCTCTCTCTCTCTCTCTCTCTCTCTCTCTCTCTCTCTCTCTCTCTCTCTCTCTCTCTCTCTCTCTCTCTCTCTCTCTCTCTCTCTCTCTCTCTCTCTCTCTCTCTCTCTCTCTCTCTCTCTCTCTCTCTCTCTCTCGTATGCATCTTATCCTTTCCCGTAGACGAATGTGTCAGGTGCATACTTCGAGAGACAATGAACTCATCCTCCCGAGGATCTGAGTTAGATCCACATTGGTTATATCGTCTTTTCGGTCTATTTCATTCAGGTGACGATTTATTTGGTCTCAGTTGATGTTCTTCTTGTTGAAATTGAATTTGTTGAATTCGCCCCTATGAATAATTGTGTCTCTTTGTCCCACGCCACAGTGCATGCAAAGTCTGAACCTCTATTATGTTGTAGTCTGAGATTTCAGTCTTCGACACCGTTATGTCCCTGACCTGAGATTAGCTAGTAGAGTTCACTAATCTCAGTGTTAAGATCCATATTGCTGTTGGTGTATATTAATGACCTTCTAACATAAATTAACTTCTATATATCCTTATTTGTGGATGAGGCCTGGTCACAGACCGGGCCGCGGGGGCGTTGACCCCCGGAACTCTCTCCAGGTAATCTCCAGGTAATACAGGCTGATGAAGATGAAAGATAGCTGCAGAAGATCTGGATAGACTTCAGGAATAACCAGATAAATGGCTACTGAAATTTAATCATAGTAAAATAAAAGTTACAATGCTGGGAGCTTGGATGCAAGGCCGAAAAAATATCATAATGGGAAGAAAAAGATCAGAGACAGAGACACAGAGACAGAGACACCGAGACAGAGACACAGAGACAGAGACACAGAGACAGAGACACAGAGACAGAGACACAGAGACAGAGACACAGAGACAGAGACACAGAGACAGAGACACAGAGACACAGAGACAGAGACACAGAGACAGAGACACAGAGACAGAGACACAGAGACAGAGACACAGAGACACAGAGACAGAGACACAGAGACAGAGACACAGAGACAGAGACACAGAGACAGAGACACAGAGACAGAGACACAGAGACACAGAGACAGAGACACAGAGACAGAGACACAGAGACAGAGACACAGAGACAGAGACACAGAGACAGAGACAGAGACACAGAGACAGAGACACAGAGACAGAGACACAGAGACAGAGACACAGAGACAGAGACACAGAGACAGAGACACAGAGACAGAGACACAGAGACAGAGACACAGAGACAGAGACACAGAGACAGAGACACAGAGACAGAGACACAGAGACAGAGACACAGAGACACAGAGACAGAGACACAGAGACAGAGACACAGAGACAGAGACACAGAGACAGAGACACAGAGACAGAGACACAGAGACAGAGACACAGAGACAGAGACAGAGACACAGAGACAGAGACACAGAGACAGAGACACAGAGACAGAGACACAGAGACAGAGACACAGAGACAGAGACACAGAGACAGAGACACAGAGACAGAGACACAGAGACAGAGACACAGAGACAGAGACACAGAGACAGAGACACAGAGACAGAGACACAGAGACAGAGACACAGAGACAGAGACACAGAGACAGAGACACAGAGACAGAGACACAGAGACAGAGACACAGAGACAGAGACACAGAGACAGAGACACAGAGACAGAGACACAGAGACAGAGACACAGAGACAGAGACACAGAGACAGAGACACAGAGACAGAGACACAGAGACAGTTAAGAAAAGAAAGTCTGAGAATAACCATTAACCCCAACTTCTCCTGAGGCTTATTTAAACAACAACATCAGCAGCAGAGGCTAGGCTTGATATATACCTTTGAAGAGTTTCGAGAGTTTCTCTACTCTCTGAGCCCGGCCATGGGCCAGGCTCGTCTGGTGCTTCATAAATACTTCTAGAAAATAAACAAAGACATGGTCGCTTTATAACGCAAATGTGACCCATTCTTGAGTATGCAGTGCCTGTGTGAAACCCTCACTCAGTATGATACAGAGTTGAGGGGAAATCAACTATGTGTGAAGAATACGAGAGATAGATTTTGTCACTGGAGGAGAGAAGAACCAGAGGAAATATAATCACGACGTACAAGATATTCCAGGTTATAGAAAGGGTGGAAAAGGATAAGCTGCTTACGATGTAGCAAGGACAAGAGGGCATGGACAGAAACTTCCCATCCAATGTTTTAAATAGTATATTTTACAGGACTAGCACCTAAAATATATGGCGGACAGATCCATTACTTAAAATATATAGTTTGCCAATCTCTCACTTACAATATATCGCTTACTCCCCCCTAAAAGTATATCCCTTGTAAATATCGTCCAACTCTGGGAACAATCCAACTTGGAGCCCATTACTGTGATATCCGCTCAGCACGAGAAACAACTTTGGCCAATAAGAATGACACTTCACTACACACAGACTCTGTTATGGGCTTCGCTCCTGCCTAGCCAGAGGCAGACTACTACCGTCTTGTACCGTTGTTAGGAGAGTACACCAGGGAGAGAGAGAGAGAGAATGGAAGACAAAGAGATCCATTTCGTAGCATCACATGCTTATTATGATTCGGTGTGACCTGGCGTTTCTTGGTGTCCGGGGCCCAAGACTGTTCAACTGCCTCCCAGGATACATAAGGGGGATTACCAATAGACCCTTGGCTGTTTTCAAGAAGGCACTGGACAGGCACCTAAAGTCAGTACCTGACAAACCGGGCTGTGGTTCGTACGTCAGTTTGCGTGCGGCCACTTTTAACAGCCTGGTTCATCAGACCCTGATGCATCATAACGACTGGTCTCAGACCGAGCCGCGGGGGCGTTGACCCCCGAAACCCTCTCCAGGTAAACTCCAGGTAAACCTCGTCTCGTCTGCGACTTCTAAATAGAAGAGAGAACCGTGCATGAAGACTTGTCTCTCGTCAGGACCCAGTTTCGTTGGATTTGTCATCTCAGCAGAGCCTTCAACATAGGAGAGATGTTGGGTTGCCTTTCTGTTATGTTTAATGCCAATGTTGTCAACACACCATACTTGGCTCCACTTCTCGGACACCAAGATGACAGTTTTTATTCCACAAGACGGGCAAGAAACAGTACAAGAACTGTGGCTGTACCCTTCTCATGAACATGATTTCATCTGCGATCGTTCCTTATTAGAATGACTCTGTCGCTCAGCATTCAAACATTAATGAAACTGAGGCAAATGACCAGATGAATTTTTTTTGTCCACAGCCTATTACTGCTTCATCCTTTCCCCCTAAGTGTATTTCATAGATATAAAGATTTTATTGCGTATATGCTGTATATAACTGTGCTAATAAATTATTTATGATTCTGAGGAAGATTTAACATGCCACTTTTTGGTTGTCTTTATTACCAGTGATAATATTGTACTGAAATCTGCCTTCTAGCATTGTGGATAATATCAGCTTCAATATTGCAAGTTATATAATCATTACTGGAAGAAAATATATCAAATGTTTTGCCACGTAATGTGAAAATTGCTTCAAGGTTACGTGTACTTAGCCATTTGATGATTTTATGGAAGACTTTTAAATGAGATGAGGTAGGTAGCAATTCTTAGGTTGCAAAAATAAGGTAGTATTTCTCATCCTATCATTGTAACACCACCGTGCAAGAGAGAGAAAGAGAGAGAGGTCTTAGTGGATTTTCCATACTGATTTCTTGTTTACGAAAGATTTCTGTCTGTTTGTCTGTCTGTCTCTGTCTATGTCTGGCTGTCTCTGTCTCTCTCACTCTCTGTCTGTCTGTCTGTCTCTCTCTCGTGTAAGCAAGTTATGATGTGAAACAGACTACAGTGTAATGTAGGGTCAGACGAAAAAGGAGAGAGGAAATTCCCCTATCGTTCGGTGCTTGACTGACCTTATTGTCAATTACCGTCCTGTCAGGCAAATTGGTTCGCGTGTATGAGTGACTTTGTCTTCACTACAGTGTGCGCACTCGTGTGTGCGTGAATACACACATGTGTGAAGAAACACGTGTATGATCACATAGGTATGTGTATGGTCGTGGTGTCCGGTCATCTAACTATTATCATAGTTATTATGAAAGATATTGCTATGAAAGGGTTTTTATGAAAGGTATCGCAATGAAAGATATTGTTTTGAAAGGTATTATTCAGAGGGGTGAGAAAGAGGGATTGTTGAGATGGCTTCGTGGTTTGATTATTTAGAAAGGGTACAGTACAAAAATGTTGTAGAAAATAGTAGGGATCGTTCAAGGAGGAGTTGGAAGAAGGATGCGATAAATACTTGATGTGGTAAATACTTGAGCATCCAACAGGAGTTTGTGTGAACTTGCTATGTCTAAAAATAGTTTAGGCAAGTGCTTTTTATGGTTTGTCGTGTGTTATAGGGGAAGGGGTTATAGGACCCACTAGCAGAACCTTAGCTGTACTGGGGCCAATACCTATGTGTCAGGAAATGACCCTATTTGTCATATCTAGTTATAGTGAACTGTTGGGGGCACAGCTGGCTTGATTCTGGCATAAGAATTGATCACTCTTATATTGGAGAGTGGAGTGTTAGTCTTAAACATTTCAAGAGCTAAGAGGTTCACTTGTAAACAATACACAAATAATTTTTATAATAATTATATTGTAGCGTAATGCTTTAAAAGTGTATTATCATTAGTAGTATTATTAAGGATAAAAAAAGTTATTGTTTTATGGAAAGAAATAAAAAGAGTATTAATTAATTAGTTTAAATTACTATGCACTGCGATGTGTTTTTGTCAACACTTGGTGTGGGAGGATGATGGGGGGGGGGGAGGATTATCCAGTGACTGCTTTTCCCTCACTCTCTCAGAAGTCAGGTTAGGAAAATCAGACTCCTCTGGGCAAAACGTGAGTTGCCCAGAAGGTAAGAGCTGTGTCAGAGTTTTGATGTTCAGTAAAGTGTGTCCCAGGGTTGTTGCAATGTATCAAAACACTGGTTAAGGCGACCTGGAAGGAAATATGGAGAAATTGTTCTCATTTTGGGTTACAATGTGACTGGGGCCCAGACTATTATGAAGTGGTTTCCTTGGAGCTAATGTAAGGGCTAGTTCAGAATAATTGTCATATGTACATTCTGTATATGCTTATTCACTGAATATATAACTATTTTTGTAAATAAGTGGTTTAACTCTAAACTGTTATATGAACTGGAGGTAGTATAAGTTTCAGAAAATGAGTTAATGTAAGTATTCCCCTAGACCTCTTTGGGGATTAGTGAGCTATCTCAAACCAGAACATATAGTGAGAAAGACCTTGTACCAATGTAACAACGTTCTGTTACAGTGTGAACAAAACGCTTAAACGACGATTCATGGGAAATTATTTACCCCAGACTTGAGTCGTGAAGGTGTGAAAAGTAATGTCTGCATTATTAAAAAAAGTGATAACTTTATATGTATTGTATGCACACTTTTCACAAGACAGCTATTGAATGAATAACAGAGAATGTGCCTCTTTTTTTGGGCAACCCTACCTTGGCAGGAGATGCCTGGTGTGGTTAAAAAAAATCATTAATGCATTCACACAAGAATGCTAATCCTGAATGGGTCATTCGACGCAATTTATCCTAAATATATGTAAAATACCCAGTACGTTGGAGTAACCTTCCGGCGACACCATCTTTTTTCTTATTTGTAAACTTCTGATGCTGTTAAATCCTTTGTTGGTGTTGTAGGTTTCACTAGAGGTTCAAGAGAAAATTTATTTACTTTTGAAGTTACACTGACTCAAATACTGAACAATATGCATCTTTCATATGGGGTGCTTTTCAAACACTAAATAATTAGTTAATTCCTGCTCCTGTTCTCAAATTTTCAAACCTTGAGAATTTTTGTTTTGTTTTGTGTTTTGACAACTGATGTTTGTCTTGTTGGGTTAGATGCAGTTCTGGCACAAAAGACAAATGGTAAATATAATCTATTAGCATTTTCTAGTAGAATTTTAACTAAAAGAGAGAAGAGCTATATAGTAACCTAGCAAGAAACGTTAAACATTTTATAGGCTCCTCAGTGTTTTCGTGACCATTTTTTTTAGTATACACTGAAGATTTTAATAGACCCTTCATCTTTTAGTTATGATTATAATACAGGCAGGTTAGCCAGACGATCCTTAGCCATACAATAATAGAAACCTCTTTTGAACATTTGCCAGGATAGAAAATATTTGTAGTACATAAATATAAAGGCCTAGCTGACATCAGTGACATACTACTATATAGAAAGCCGCTTGTTATGCTGAGCATTTCGGGCAAATTATGTAGGTCAGTGTCCCAGGATGCGACCCACACCAGTCGACTAACACCCAGGTACCCATTTTACTGATAGGTGAACATAGACAACCGGTGTAAACAAACACTCCCAATATTTCTACCCTGGCTGGGAATCGAACCTAGACCCTCGCCGTGTGAAGCGAGAGCCAGGCCACCACAGCCAATATGGACAAGATGAAGAATTAGACACATGAAACATCTGGGTATCTTTTTTGTAGACGTTTCGCCCTCCAGTGACTTTATCAGCACAAGGACATAATATGAAGAATTATATACAAGAGATGAAGTAATCAGTACCTCAGCCTTGGATTTAGTGAAGAGCACAGTAGTCCTTCAAGACTACGGTGCCTCTTTGAGTCACCGAAATTATTTACAAACATTATTTCGAACCGGAGTAGGACTCGAACCAATGTACTCAGTACTTATACCTCACAGCCAGACCCTAGATAAGAGTTGTTTCGCATCCCGCTGAGCATTCTGACGCAGAGTGCACAGGTTCGAGTCCTGCTCTGGTCTGAGATAATGTTTGCAAATAATTTCGCTGCAGAATATACACCCTGCTTCTCCTTCCTGGTTTAATCTATCTGTGACTCCAAAAATCCCTGTTCCTGGGCAAAACATCGTCTACAAATCCCATTGCCTTGGAAAAACGCTGTCACTAAAATTTCCATTTAGGTGCCTTTGTCTTTCTGTGTGATTTCTCTCATTATTTTCGTTTCTCTCTCTGTCCACTGTTTTTCTCCGACCTTCCTTCTTCCCTCCCAGCCGCTCCTCTGGAATGTTGTCCTGTGAATCACTAACTTCTGAAATTAATTTCATCGTCTCTCGTTGATGAGGGGAGGCAGATAAGATGACCCGAGAATCATTTCTTTTCCTTGTCCCTCGACGCTGAGAGAGAGAGAGAGAGAGAGAGAGAGAGAGAGAGAGAGAGAGAGAGAGAGTAGAGGCCATGAAATCAAATAAAGTTGGAAAGGTTTCCACTGAGGAGTGAACTCGTTCCTCGTCATCCAAACCGCAACAACAAAAGCAAATCGAGCGAGACACTGTTATTCCCATGCGGGGAATATCATTTTCATCCCAGCTCTATTTTTTTTCTCTCTCTCTCTCTCTCAAGAATTCCCTCTCCCCTCCCCACTTGAGCCTCCCTATCCCTCTCTACCTCCCTCCCTCCCTCCGTCTCTCTCTCTCTCACACACACACACTTCCCTCCCATCGAAAACTCCCCAGTTTTTTAAAACATTTTCTTATTCAGATCAAAGAAGACGCAGGGGCCCATGAGCGAGCATATTATTTCTCACTGTGGCCCCGTAGAGAGCGTATTTTTCCTCCTCGAGGCCCCTGAGCGAGCCTATTATCTTTTGCTCTGTCCGAAACTCTCCATCTTGACTTTAGCTCCGCTTTATTGATTAACTGAGCGGTCAGGTCAGTGCGATATCGCGTTTTTGGATTCACAGTGTAGATTTTTCGACCATTTTGATGAATGGTGAAAGAAGGTAAATAATATGATAAAATGTTTATGCAAATTATGAATGATAATTTGTAAAGACAAAAAAAAAAAAACTACAATAATACTAATACTTTTTCGACCATTTTGATGAATAGTGAAAGAAGGTAAATAATATGATAAAATGTTTATGCAAATTATGAATGATAATTTGTAAAGACAAAAAAAAAAAACTACAATAATACTAATACTTTTTCGACCATTTTGATGAATGGTGAAAGAAGGTAAATAATATGATAAAATGTTTATGCAAATTATGAATGATAATTTGTAAAGACAAAAAAAAACTACAATAATAACAATAATAATACTAATAATAATAATAATAATAATAATAATAATAATAATAATAATAATAATAATAATAATAATAGCAATAATAATAATAATAATAATAATAATTTCAATAATAATAATATTAATAATTTCAATAATAATAATGTACTTAATATATAAAAAATGATGATGCCCATTGTGTTGAATGGCTACTTATTCAACACAATGAATGCGCTCATCCATTCAGCCTGAGGACACACCCACATGACGTAGACCGGGAGCGGTGACCCCTGCAACCAGTAACAACACTTAGACTAGTAGTATAATGCAGACGCATCATACTACTCGATTGTGTACTTACCTAGTTGTACTCACCTAGTTGTGGTTGCAGGGGTCGATTCATAGCTCCTGGCCCCGCCTCTTCACTGGCCGCTACTGGGTCACTCTCCCTGCGCCATGAGCTTTATCATACCTCTTCTTAAAGCTATGAATGGATCCTGCCTCCACTACATCGCTTCCCAAACTATTTCACTTCCTGACCACTCTGTGACTGAAGAAATACTTCCTAACATCCCTGTGATTCATCTGAATCTTCAACTTCCAAATGTGTCCCCTTGTTGCTGTGTCCCATCTCGGGAACATTCTGTCTTTGTCCACCTTGTCAATTCCTCAGTATTTTATATGTCGTTATCATGTCCCCCCTATCTCTCTTGTCTTCCAGTGTCGTCAGGTCGATTTCCCTTAACCTATCCTCGTAGGACATACCCCTTAGCTCCGGGACTAGTCTTGTTGCAAACCTTTGCACTTTCTCTAGCTTCTTTGTGTGTGTGTACTCACCTATTTGCGGTTGCAGGGGTTGGGTCACAGCCCCTGGCCCCGCCTCTTCGCTGGTCGCTACCAGGTCCACGCTCTCCCGGTTCCAAGAACCTTATCGTACCTCTTCTTAAAGCTTTGTTTAGATCCCTCCTCTACTGCTTCACTCTCCAAATTGCTCCACTTCCTGACAACCCTAAAGCTAAAGGAATAATTCCTGACATCCCTATGACTCATCTGAGGTTTTCATCTTCTAGTCGAGCCCTCTTGAATCATCCTGCCCCTGTTCACATTGTCAATTCTCTGTATTTTATATGTCGTTATATTATCTCTCATAACCCTCCTGTCCTCCATTTTTATCAAGTTGAGTTCACTTAACCTTTCCTCACAGGACATATTCCTTAGCTCCGGGACTAGTCTTGTTGCAAAACTATGCATTTTCTCCAATTTCTTTACGTGCTTGAACAGATAGGGGCTCTATGTTGGTGCTGCGTATTCTAATATGGACCTGATGTACACGGTGTACAGTGTCTTGAATGACTCCTTACTTAGGTGTTAAAACGCTACTTTTAGGTTTACCAGGCGCCCATATGCTGCAGCAGTTATTTGGTTGATGTGCGCCTCAGGGGATGTGCTCGGTATGATACTCACCCGAAGATCCTTCTCTTTGAGTGAGGTTTGCAGCCTCTGACTCCCGAGCCCGTACTTCGTCTGCTGTCTTCTTTGTCCTTCTTCAAGCTTCATAACTTTGCACTTGGTTGGGTTAAACTCCAGGAGCCATTACTCTGACCTTGTTTGCATCCTGTCTTTGTAGTCGTTCCTAATCCTCGTCAGCTTGTATTCTCATTAGTTTCACGTCGTTTACAAACAGGGACACCTTTGACATTCTCCCATCTCTCATATCATTCACATATACAAGAAACAGCACCGGCCCTATGACCGACCTTTGTGGAACCCCACTCAACACATGTACTCATTCCGACGCCTTATCACGTACAATCCCTATTTGCTTCCTTCCTCTCAGGTATCCCCTGATCCATTACAGTGTTTTCCCCGTTATTCGTGCCTGCTTCTCCAGTTTTATACCAGGCTCTTGAGCTTACTGTGTCAAAACCCTTCTTACAGTCTAAGAAAATACAATATACCGATCCCCCTCTATTGTGTGTATGTGTGTGTGGGTCTATAATGACCCTTAAAGGCTCTTTCATACACGCATATAGTACACCTGTGGTTCTCATACTGGGGACGCCTCTCCATTTTCCAAAGGACTCTAAAATATTTCAGGGAAAGGCGAGATAGATTAGTGGAAAATGTTAGCAAGAAGAAGTGCTTGCTATGTAAAAGTGCGTCCACACTAAAATACATCCCAAAATAGTGCATCATTTATCGCGAGGCGTTCATATAGATTAGTGGAAAATTTCGGGAAGGAGAGATTCCTGTGTGAAAAGTAACACATAGAACACAAAGAGTAGTAGTCAACAGAGTAAAGTCTGAGGCAGCTACTGTGAAAAGCTCTGTTCCACAAGGCACAGTACTTGCTCCCATCCTATTCCTCATCCTCATATCAGACATTGACAGGGATATAAGCCACAGTGCTGTGTCTTCCTTTGCAGATGACACCCGAATCTGTATGACAGTGTCCACCGTTGAAGACATTGCAAGACTCCTAGCAGACATAAACCAAATCTTTAAATGGGCTGCAGAAAACAATATGAAGTTCAATGATGAGAAATTTCAATTACTCAGATACGGAAAACGTGAAGAAATTAAAATCTCATCGGAGTACAAAACTAATTCCAACCACACAATAGAGCGAAAAACTAATGTCAAAGACCTGGGAGTGTTCATGTCAGAGGATCTCACCTTCAAGGACCATAACAATGTAGCAATTGCATCTGCTCGAAAAATGACAGGATGGATAATGAGAACCTTCAAAACCAGGGATGCCAAGCCCATGTTGACACTTTACAGATCGCTTGTTCTATCTAGGCTGGAATATTGCTGCACACTAACTGCACCTTTCAAGGCGGGTGAAATTGCTGACCTTGAAAATGTGCAGAGAACCTTCACGGCACGCATAAGTGCGATAAACCACCTCAACTACTGGGAACGCTTGAAGTTCCTAAACCTGTACTCTCTAGAACGCAGGCGGAGAGATACATTATTATATACACATGGAAAATTCTCGAGGGCTTAGTACCAAACTTGCACACAAAAATCACTCCCTACGAAAGCAAAAGACTCGGCAGGCGATGTAACATTCCCCCAATGAAGAGCAGGGGTGCCACTAGCACGTTGAGGGACAACACAATAAGTGTGAGGGGCCCAAGATTGTTCAACTGCCTCCCAGCATACATCAGGGGGATTACCAACAAGCCCCTGGCTGTCTTCAAGCAGGCACTGGACAGGCACCTCAAGTCGGTACCTGATCAGCCGGGCTGTGGTTCGTACGTTGGACTGCGTGCGGCCAGCAGTAACAGCCTGGTTGATCAGGCTCTGGTCCAACAAGAGGCCTGGTCACGGACCGGGCCGCGGGGGCGTTGACCCCTGGAATTCTCTCCAGGTAGACTCCAGGTACGCTAAACGCGAAGCTTCGGCAGACCTGGAAGTGCCATCCTTGTTACAGCTCGCTAGAAATTACCTTTACCCTAAACCTGTCTCATTATGAAGAGTGAGAGAGACACTTGTGCAACATTTGGGAATCTTTATTGAGGAAAAGTTTCTCCAGCCAATGGTTTCTTCAGTCCAATACAGAAGATGAAGCTATCAGCATCGACTCCAGGCTGAGGGACTGATTACCTCATTCTCCTCCTCATCTTCCACAGTTCATCTCTGTGTTGGACTGAAGAAACCACTGACTGGCGAAACGTTTCCTCAATAAAGGTTCCCAGATGTTGCACAAGTGTCTCATTCTTTAACTTGCCGGTTTTTTAAACGTTCGGGTCACCGTATTACAGAATGGACATAAATGCGCTAGAAAACATACAGAGAAGGATGACAAAGCTGATCCCATGTATCAGAGATCTTTCCCATGAGAATAGACTGAGGCCCTGAATTTGTACTCTTTAGAATTCCAAGGCGTAGAATTAGGGGGAATATGATTAAGGTGTATAAATGGAAAACAGGAATAAATAGATATAGATACCAAGTTAAAAATATCTAACCAAGACAGGACTCGCTGCAATGGGTTCAAAGTTGGAAAAAAATATATTTAGAAAAGATATAGAAAAGCAATGGTATAGTAACAGAGTTATGTATGAGTGGAACAAACTTCCGTGTAGCGTCATTGAAGTTGGACCTGCCTAGCATGGGCCATCAGGCCCTCTGCAATGTTACTTCTTCTTGGAAAAATAAACACATAAGCAGTATAATGTGAGACATGATAACGACATACAAAATACTGCAGGGAATCGACACGGAAGATAGTGACAGGATGTTCCAGAGAGGGAATACAGAAACAAGGGGACACAACTGGAAGCTGAAGACTCAGATGAGTCAAAGGGATGTTAGGAAGCACTTCTTCAGCCATAGAGTAGTTAGTAGTAGTCTAGCGAACGATATAGTGGAGGCGGGAACCATACATAGTTTTAAGACAAGGTATGATAAAGCTCATGGAGCAGGGAGAGCAGAGACCCAGTAGCGGACAGCAAAGAGGCGGGGCCAGGAGCTGAGTCTCGACCCCTGCAACCACAATTAGGTGAGTACAATTAGGTGAGTACACTCACACACACACACACACACTGGAGAATAAGGAGAGCAGTCGTAGAGCCAGAAATGAATATGCACAGGTAAGAAGGGAGGCCCAACGACAATATCAAAATGACATAGCAGGGAAAGCCAAATCTGACCCAAAGCTGTTGTACAGCCACATCAGGAGGAAAACAACAGTCAAGGACCAGGTGATCAGGCTAAGGAAGGAAGGAGAGATCACAAGAAACGACCGCGAAGTATGTGAGTAACTCAACATGAGATTCAAAGAAGTGTTCACAGAGGAGACTGAAGAGACTCCAGAAAGACGGAGAGGTGGGGTACACCACCCAGTGCTGGACACAATACATGCAACCGAGGAAGAAGTGAAGAGGCTCCTGAGTGAGCTAGATACCTCAAAGGCGATGGAGCCGGATAACATCTCTCCATGGGTCCTGAGAGAGGGAGCAGAAGCGCTATGTGTACCCCTAACAACAATATTCAACACATCTATCGAAAGAAAGAGATTACCTGAGGTATGGAAGACAGCAAATGTAGTCCCAGTTTTTAAAAAATGATACAGACATGAGGCACTAAACTACAGACCAGTGTCACTGACATGTATAGTATGCAAAGTCATGGAGAAGATTATCAGGAGAAGAGTGGTGGAACACCTAGAAAGGAATGAGCTTATCAATGACGGCCAACACGGTTTCAGGGACAGGAAATCCTGTGTCACAAACCTACTGGAATTCTATGACAGGGTGACAGCAGTAAGACAAGAGAGAGAGGGGTGAGTAGATTGCATTTTCTTGGACTGTAAGTAGGCGTTTGACACAGTTCCAGACAAGAGATTAGTGCAAAAGCTGGAGGACCAGGCTGGGATAACAGGGAAGGCACTCCAATGGATCAGGGAATATCTGTCAGGAAGACAGCAGCGAGTCATGGTACGTGGCGAGGTGTCAGAGTGAGCGTCTGTGACGAGTGGGGTTCCACAGGGGTCAGTCCTAGGACCGGTGCTGTTTCTGGTATTTGTGAACTACATGACGGAAGGAATAGACTCCGAAGTGTCCCTGTTTGCAGATGACGTGAAGTTGATGAGAAGAATTCAATCGGACGAGGACCAGGCAGAACTACAAAGGGATCTGGACAGGCTGCAACCCTGGTCCAGCAATTGGCTCCTGGAGTTCAACCCTACCAAGTGCAAAGTCATGAAGATTGGGGAAGGGCAAGGAAGACTGCAGACGGAGTACAGTCTAGGGGGCCAGAGACTACAAACCTCAATCAAGGAAAAAGATCTTGGGGTGAGTATAACACCAGGCACATCTCCTGAGGCGCACATCAACCAAATAACTGCTGCAGCATACGGACGCCTAGCAAACCTAAGAACAGCATTCCGACATCTTAATAAGGAATCGTTCAGGACCCTGTACACTGTGTACGTTAGGCCCATATTGGAGTATGCAGCACCAGTTTGAAACCCACACCTAGCCAAGCACGTAAAGAAGCTAGAGAATGTGCAAAGGTTTGCAACAAAACTAGTCCCGGAGTTAAGGGGTATGTCCTACGAGGAGAGGTTAAGGGAAATCGACCTGACGACACTGTAGGACAGGAGAGATAGGGGGGACATGATAACGACATATAAAATACTGAGAGGAATTGACACGGTGGACAGAGACAGAATGCTCCAGAGATGGGACACAGCAACAAGGGGACACAGTTGGAAATTGAAGACTCAGATGAATCACAGGGATGTTAGGAAGTATTTCTTCAGTCTTAGAGTGGTCCGGAAGTGGATAAGTTTGGGAAGCGATGTGGTGGAGGCAGGTTTCATTCATAGCTTTAAGAAGAGGTATGATAAAGCTCATGGCGCAGGGAGAGTGACCCAGTAGCGGCCAGTGAAGAGGCAGGGCCAGGAACTATGAATCGTCCCCTGCAACCACAACTAGGTGAGTACACACACACACACACACACACACACACACACACACACACGGGGCCAGGAGCTGAGTCTCGACCCCTGCAACCACAATTAGGTGAGCACACACACACATGCAAAAGGATGAAACAAGATTGGGAGAGAAAACTAGGAGAGCTTTCTGCAAAAAGAAGAATTGGGAGTCACAAGTCGAAGTTGCAGTAGCCAGGATAAGGGTCCTAGAAGATGAGGTAAACAGACTGAAGCAGGTTACAGGGTTATTGACCAGAAAAGACACAGCATCAGGGGGGCCCATCGAGAAGGAAGGAGATATAACTTACGCTACGGCCGTATCTGCCTACCAAGCAGGGCCAAGGAGTGAAGGGGGAGAACAGCTGGGTGCAGGTGGAGAGGGGGATAGGTTAAATGCAGAGGCACGATCATGCCACCAAGAGCTACATGAAAAAAAAGGGAGAAAATGGCCATGTACAGACAGGAACCAGAGTCACAGAGGGAAAGGCAATGGGAGGAAGAGAGGGCGAAGGCAGTGTTTATTCATGGGCTGCAGGAGAGCGAGGGAAGGACACACACTGAAAGACGGCAGGCAGAAAAAAAGGAGATTGAGAACATCTTCAAAGAAATAGGTGAAGAGGACATGTCCGAGATTGTAAATTTTCAGAGAATAGGGGATTACTTGAAAGGGAGAAAACGACCGTTGAAGCTGATTCTCAAGACAGAAACAGTGCGGGACAGGATCCTCGAAGAGAAACCGCGGTTGAAGGAAACGGAAGAATACAAGAGGGTGTTCCTAGACCGAGACAGAACAAAAACAGAACGACAGCAGCTGAGGGAGAGGACACAAAGGTGAAAGGAGCTAGAAGGAGAGACAAGGACAGAATCAGCAGAGGACAACCAGAGCAGGGCAAAGCAACAAGAGCAAGCACACACAAAATTATCCCCAAAACCCAACAACCAGGTACACTATCCCAACACAAACCACAACCTACACTCACAGCTCCCACCCAACACTCCACTATAGAATCCCACAGTACACCGCCAGGTCCCCCACCCTCACAGACCCCCCAAAACACAGTGATGGAGAGGAAACAGAAGGTATGGTACACCAACGCTGATGGAATAACAAATAAGTGGGAGGAATGGCACGAAAGAGTCAAAGAGGCATCACCGGACATAATAGCTCTCACAGAAACCAAGCTCAAAGGTATGATAACAGATGCCATCTTTCCAATGGGATATCAAATCCTGAGGAAAGACTGAGGGAACAGAGGGGGTGGAGGAGTGGCACTGCTGATCAAAAACCGATGGGGTTTTGATGAGCTGGAGAGAGGAGACAGAGGGCAAGCAAGAGATTACATAGCAGGAAAGCTTCAGTCTGGAGGTCCCAAGGTGGTAATTGCAGTGATGTATAACCCACCACAGAACAGCAGGAGGCCAAGGCAAGAGTATGATGAGAGTAATAGAGCGATGGTTGACACACTGGCTGAAGTGGCCAGAAGGGCTCATGCGAGCAGGGCAAAGCTACTGATCATGGGTGACTTCAACCACAAGGAAATCGATTGGGAGAACTTGGAGCCACATGGGGGCCAAGAAACGTGGAGGGCTAAGATGATGGAGGTGGTACTGGAAAACTTCATGTACCAACACGTAAGGGACACTACCAGAGAGAGAGGAGAGGATGAACCAGCGAGACTGGACCTAGTATTCACCTTGAGTAGTGCAGATATTGAGGACATCACATATGAAAGACCCCTCTGACAAGGTGGACAGAGACAGAATGTTCCGGAGATGGGACACAGCAACAAGGGGTCACAGTTGGAAGTTGAAGACTCAGATGAATCACAGGGATGTTAGGAAGTATTTCTTCAGTCACAGAGTGGTCAGGAAGTGGAATAGCGTGGGAAGTGAGATGTAGTGGAGGCAGGATCCATTCATAGCTTCAAGCAGAGGTATGATAAGGCTCATGGCGAAGGGAGAGTGACCCAGTAGCGGCCAGTGAAGAGGCGGGGCCAGGAGCTATGACTCGACCCCTGCAACCACAACTAGAAGAGTACAACTAGGTGAGTACACGTATGTCGCTGGTAATTGAACCCGAGAAACCTGAAAACATTTTTATAATATATATTTAACAAAGATGAGCCCGAGCATGGCTCTAATTACAAACAGGTAATCCAACACTGCCAGGCCTCTCTCTAAGCCAAGTCCCTTTCACTTCCTACTATCCCTTTCTCCCTCCTTCCCTCTTTTCCTTTCTCTCTCCTACCATCCTCCCCCCTCCCTACCTCAACCAAAAAACACTACCACCACCTCAGCCACTATGACCGCCAACCTAGTTAATTTGCCACACAAAAGAGGTGTGTTGCCTGACAGCCAACTACAACCCAGGTGATGCCGACCCCTGCTGGACGACGCTGAGAGAGAGAGAGAGAGAGAGAGAGAGAGAGAGAGAGAGAGAGAGAGAGAGAGAGAGAGAGAGAGAGAGTATATGAAAAGAAACAATCTTTCATTTATCTCTATATTTATTCGATCATAAGAGTCTGTTCACTACTTCAACTGATCTCTATCAGAACCAGAAACAAAATGCCTTATTAGCCAGGCTTTATTTCTCAAATTATTCCATAAAGGAGAGGCTGAAGCTTGTCCTTAGTGAACGTCAAATTATTTCCTGTAGTTCACTGAAAGACCTCGTTTGCGTTATCTTGGAGATCTTCCGTGTCTTCAGTGGATGTCGTTATTAAGCAAATTCTATTATAGTCGGCAAAGGATGACACAGTGCTATGATTAATATATCTTTCTATGTCGAATGTGAAAATAAGAGAGAGAAGGAGCGACTACTCTCTTTTGAGGAACAGAGTCTTTCACTGTAGCAACTTTTTATTATACTTCGTTGCCTCTATTGCTTTGTTTTACTCTTTTGGTTCGATTCGCTAGAAAAAAAAAATTATCCGCCCACTATTCCGGTAATTCTTTTTTTGTATTCATTGTATGTGTGATATTACACCTTGATCAACTTCTTCAAAACATTTGCAAAGTCTTTGTATATCGTATCTGCATTTGGGGCAGAGGCGACTTACCCAATACCCATGTTGCCCTAGGATGTACATTTTGTTGTCTTTATCAATTATGTTTCTAAAAAAACTCTTTCAAAGATTTTGATAATGTGTAACATCTATGATAATGTCTATAGTTTTCTGTGATTGTTTTTCTGGCCGATATTCGTATCGAATTTTGGTGTTGTGTTAACCTAGCATCTAGATGTTTGCCAGTCTGTCCCACTACACCCACTCCTGTAAACACCGCCAAAACAGTGTTTTGATGAGGAAATTAGGAAAATCTTTGATATTGCTAGGAAATTACGTTACCCTGAGGTAACATAGTTTCTACGATTGTGAAAACGGCTTTCCTGGTAGCTAGGACTGAACCTAGAATAGTTCTTTCATACAATGAAAATTGATCTGTCCTGCTGAATGTCCTAAGAAGATTCAACATGCAAGTATAGTTATTAAAAATTCACGGACGGTTAAGAGTATTTTGATCAAGAATTCCACTCAACACTGTGTTGAGTGGAATTCTTGGGTGTAATGGCTGGAACTTATCTTACGTGGATTGGGTGTAATGGCTGGAACTTATCTCACATGGGACGGACTGGTAAATCTCTAGATATTAGGTTAATACAACACCGATATTTGATCTGAAAAGCTCAGGAATCAAATACAATATTCATCCACACCCGAGTTTGCAACAATCTCGCAAATTGGTCGGAAACCAGAGTCTTAGTTCCTTGGATATCAAGGCTGGAAAGAAATATTTTAGAATCGGCAATTATAAAACATGATAATCGTTCATTATATAATAGTTTCAAATTATTCAAACTCTGTTTATAATTGAGGCCATTGTGCATAACCTGAAGCCAGATTCCTATATGAATGCTTTGGATTGTCTTAAGTGTCGTAGTTCCACACTGAGGAATTAGGGCCTGTTTTCCTGCTTTCTTGTGTTAGGTCAGCGTCTGCTCAAGAATTGGGAAGGGTAGATAAGCTAGAGACGTTTTAAGTAAGTCGGCCGTAGACCCGTTTTCTTAATATTAAGGAATTTTCCTAAGACAGATATATCTGTATTCAAAATTCCACTCTTACGTCTTAGGTTATTACTACATTATTAGTGTTTGTGGGCTGGCTGTCTTCTAATACTTAATACTCTGTCTTTCTGGCACCTGGAACTGGTTTGTCTGACGTCTCCTGCCTCCCTACCTCATTCGAGCTAGAATGTTCCCCTGGACTAATCTGCTTGGATTTCTTACTAATTTCTGAAATATTGCAAGCTCCTGATATGTTGAATGCAACACAAAAGGCCTAGAGCTATCATTCAACTCTCCCTGTGGTTGTTTTGTATCAAGTATAGCTTGTTCGTGTGTGTGTGTCGTGCCGAATAGATAAAATTGGTCAATTAGCAAGAACTCATTTAAAATTAAGTCCTTTCTAAAATTTTCTCTTATACGTTTAAAGATATATTTTTTTCATTTGTGTTAATGAAAAAATTAATAATTTTGTACCAAAAGAACCTTAGAAAACTCACCTAACCTTATTATAACAAGCGCAATTTAATTTAGCCTAATCCAACTAAACATATTTTAGATAAGTTTACAATAATTTAATAATAAACAAACACAATGAAATATATATTTTTTCGTTAGGTTCAGAAGGATTTTTGCGAAATTATTGCATTCACAGATTTTCGCTTGTCTTATTCGGCAAGAAGAGGGTTGCTATTTAAGCCAAAATCGCAAGGTTTACCTATTCGGCAAGACAAGAGATCTTGTCCATCTCAGACCGATTTAAAGCCCAGCCTGAAGTAACGTATACTCCTAGTTCCCAGCTGCCACCCACAACATTCAGTTGACGCCCAGCTACCTATACGTTACTTCAGGCTGGCCTTTAAATCGGTCTGAGGCAGACAAGATCTCATGGCCAGTAAATTTCAAAATGTAAAAAATAAACAGAAGTTTCAGAATACTTTTAACGTTATGAGTCCTCTCTTCCCTCTCTTCCCTCTCTCTTTTACCTTCCCATACCCCCTCACCTGCGTACCAATAAAATATCCCTCCCCCCTTCGTCCTCTTCCCTAAATAACCCATTTTATATTAATTACATTAAAAGAGAGGCGCGAGCCCTCTTGTCATGCCCGTAGAGCCATTTTGCATTATTCTGCTCCGCCTTTGATATGCAAATCCCGAATGAGCTTCAAAGAACTATCTTAACTAATGCATAATTAAAAGTAAATACCGCTATTCAAGAGGATTTTTTTATTTCGATTTTTTTTCAGGGGATAAAACACAAACATTTCCGCTGGCAGGGATAAAATATTCTCCAGAGCTGGGAAATACAGGGAAATAGTTCCCTCAGCGCTGGGTAATGGTTTAGCTGCCACTGAGACCGCCTGGGTCCTCGTCATGGCTCAGCGAAAAGGTCAATATTCTATAGGGAATTCTCCATTGTATATTTTAAGTTAATAGATCATTTTCTGTATTGACTAGAGGTTTCTTAAAATGTGGGTTTGCAAAATTTATATATACAACAGGCATGTATATAAAACTCAATCAGGCATGTAACTACATGTACACATGCACACATGTACGGAGATGCACATTCATGTTTACGTTACGACACACGAACATAAATTCACATGCCTTCACGTACACGAACGTGCATGAATAAAGAGATGCCCATAATCTCGCACCTTCCTGTACGTACACAAGCATACATGTACACAGAGATACACGTTATTATGTATACACCAAAGTGTATACAAATACACATGTACATTGAGATATAGATAAGCTCGTACATACCTATACGTACACAAACATTCATGTACACAGATGCACATATAATCTTACGTATACATACACGTGCACATTAGTGAATCTAAGCACATTCTACCAATCTGATTCCCATTTCTCTTCCGTCTTTATCTTTCTTCCCAGTCTCTTCTTACTCTCCATTCCTTCTCCACTCTCTATCTTCGTCTTCCTCCAACTTCTCCTCACTTCCCCTTCTCTTCCTACCACTGTTCTCTCTTTCATTTCCCAAACACTGCGAGGAAGAAGCCATTCTTTGCCAGTCTTCCAACACGACTGTGCAAACTTCCCCCTTTTGTCACCCTCGCTGTTTACAACTTTGGCCACTCCCTTGCAGGGGCGCGTGCCATTATGCTGGCCAAGGGTTCATGAGCCAATAAAATGGAGTTACCATCCCCTTTCTCGGATCTAATGATGGTTAGAGTTTGTTGTGCTCTTGTTTTTAGTAACATACAAGGTGGCTTGCAAAAAAAATGTAGCATTCCACAATTTCCCCAAAGATTTGGAAAGACGCTACAGCTGGGTTTCCACCGTCAGACGAAAAAATTGAGAGGCAGCAGCAGCCATCACACAGCCGTCTGTGTACCGAACATTTCACTGCAGCCTGAAGTAAAATGTAAGAAAAACACAATAATAAAAATAATAATAATAATAATATAATTAAAATTATTATTATTATTATTATTATTATTATTATTATTATTATTATAATAATAATAATAATAAAATAATAATAATAATAATAATAATAATAATAATAATATTATTATTATTATTATTATTATTATTATTATTATTGTTATTACAATAATTATTATTATTATTATTCATAACAATTTCTTTTTGCCTGTTTTGTTCCCGCTTTCATTTCTAAAAACATTTTGCTGCATTCATCAATGAGGTTATGAAGAACGCAAATCAATAGTTCTTAGTCTGCAGTACCTTCAGTATTCTGGGAGCACAGAGAGCATTGCTGGTCTGACACCTGATATGCTAAGAGTTACACACAGCTTTGTGACGTCTTCTGACGTAATTGTATGCAAAGGGTTCCTGCTCTTACTTACTGCATTCTCAACTGGAAATGGGTTGGGACAACGCATCTTGGCTGGGATCGGAAGGTCGATGTTCGTAGGAAATCCCCCCAAAATGTTCCTTCCTCGGTATTACCGAGCCTAACCAACTTTAGAGAGAGAAAACGTGAAACCATGTAAAGTGGTCCACTTTACCGCGTGATCCATAGCGTGTTGGAGGAAGGGAAAAGGAGGGGGGGAGGGGTCACTAAAAGTCGATTATGCCTTCAACTTACACAAAATTAGGGAAAGGTTGCTATTTACTTTTACACTAACTAAGTGTTCATTAAATCCACTGTAATGTACAGAGCAAAAAAATCTGGGATTTCAACTTCGTCTTACCAGATGATATCAGAAACACTGTTGGGACAAGTGTAGAAGTTTTCAAGAGGAAACTGGACAAGAATCTTCACCAAGTGCCAGATCAACCAGGCTGTGATGGACATATGGAGCTGCGTGTTACCAACAGCAAGAGCTTGGTTGACCAGGCAAGCACCAGACGAGCCTGGCCCATGGTCGGTCTCCGGGAGTAGAAAAATTCTCGGAACTCATTAAATGTATATGAAAAGTAACGTACTTCTAATATTTAAACCATAGGTTTAGGGTCACCTGTGTCAAACTCTTTTGAGACCTCCAGATTACTGGCGAGGATCTTCTTGATTGTCAGAACCAGGTCAAGCAGGTTATTACCTCTAGTTGTGTAAATGTGATGCATTTATAAAACCAGTAGAAAACGATTTACACATGGGGAGCTTTATCGGTTTATATATATATCAGGTCATATATACATCGCAGTGCTCTGTCGGGATAGTAACAAGTAGAGCAGCACGTCTGACATGCTATAACTACCGATTTTCTGGGTTACAGTGTTGAAAACGGCGATCAATATGGTACAAGGTAGCGTCTTTTCTGCAGATAGTTATCCTTAAATACGAGTCTCGCCTCTCCACACTTCATCGGACGACCACGGGAGCTTCGGTGAATTACACATCTGTTGTCGATATCCATGTTACAGGTGCTCATCCACTCTTTTTTTTTTCATCCCTCCCACGTACACGCTATCGAGTCGCCACACGGGAGTCTGCGTCTAACCAAATTCTGATGATTGTCGAAGAGCTGGTGGCTAGACTCATCTAACAACGGACAAGTGCACTGAACACATTAGTAGCATACTGGAAGACATTGTACCTCTTAGTAGGTAAGTAACACAAGTCTGCAACACTAATAATCTTTGGAGATAAATGGTACAAAATACCGACACAAATGAAAAATAGACACAAATGCAGTATAATGCAATCCTTTATTGACTACGTTTCTCCCACGTAGTCAATAAAGGATCGCATTATATTGCATTTTTGTCTGTTTTTCCGCTAGGAATCTTTATTAACAAAACATTTCGCCAGCGCTGCTGGCTTCATCAGTTAAATACAAAGACGAAAGAAACTCCTGAAGACATCAACACTTGTGAAAAACAAAGCAGACAAAGTGGAGAGGTAGTTTGATGTAATCAGTCCATTATCCTGGTGTTAGATCAGTCTCTTAACCTAAAGCACCTAAAGCAGAAGCTTGTGGCCAGAGGCTTATGTACAGGAAGTGAGGTGTAGCAGCTTGGAGATGAGAGCACAGGTGAGCTGGACCCACCAGCGGAAGTAGGTCATGCTCATTAAGTGTTAATAAAAGAGTCGCTGAATGTATCTCTTGTACCAAGATATCATCGTGTTGCAGTGTTATACTGCCTGTTTACTTTGTCTATTTTGACTTGCACCGAAGCTGATGTGTTCAGGAATGTGATATATCTATGTATTTGAATAATAAGTCCGCAGCTTAGGCGAAACATTTTCTGAATAAAGATTCCTATTTATCAACTTTTAGGTATTATATTCTATTTATAATATGGTACCTCTAAGGTGGGTTAACCCGAGATGCCGCGTTCATGAAGCACTGTACTTTCCTCTTGCATTCATTAATAAAATGGGAAAGGATTTTGAGACGAATAAATGCACTGCATATGGAAGAGCAGTTGTCTTCTAGGAACGAGGAGTTAGAGATAATATATGTTCTCAGGAAGAACCCATTTCTTGGTCCTGGCATCTTAATGGGAATAACAGTGAATAAAATCATCTATATAAGTAGTTTTATTATACCTTGACAGCTTTCAGTTGTGTAAAATCGATGACACTCAAGGTATATTTAACACCTAATATATGAGTGATGATCTTCACTTCAAGATACCAGGACCAAGACAGGGGTCTTAATTGGGTCTTCTTAAGGACCTATTCAGTCACAAGTTCGGGGTTCCTCGAAGAGAAGTACGTATACACCTACAGGTACGGTCTCCTTTGACTTGGAGACGCAGCCATTAAAAAGTCCAGTGCACTTGTCAGATGTAAGATAAGTGTAATCACCAGCTCCTCGATAACCATCAGAGACCTGGTTAAGAAGAAGGGTACACAACATTCACAGATTCCAGTGCAGGAATCAATGTCACATCGTGCGATATAGTGTAGGTGAAAGAGACTGCCAGTATCCTGAAGCAGCATCTCAGAGAGCAAAAGTATGCCTGCAGCATGAACGATGAGAGTGTAATTTATAGAAGCTCACATAGCTATGTGAAGAAGTGGGGAGAGGCCGGACTCGTAATCGATTATATCAATCTGCAGAAAAGACGCTGCCTTGGGTTATCATTAATCGTCGTTTCCACCAGTGCTGTCCGGAAATTCGGTAGTTATAGATGGCAGACGAACGAACCGACTTGTCGCTACCCTGAAAAAGTACCACCATAAAGTGATAACTGACTTGATAATTCTCTCAGCTGAATTCCCTATTATGCCTTGTATTGAATTGATGGAGTTACCCGCGAGCAATAGGTTTCCTAATGAAATATGCCTGTGTTACAGAAGTTTCTTATACTATATATATATATATATATATATATATATATATATATATATATATATATATATATATATATATATATATATATATATATCTAACTGCGGCTACCCGGGGATCGAACCCGTGTTACTTTTAGCCCGCCTCGTGGGAAGCAAGTCAAGATTCATGACGTTCTAACCACTGAGCTATCAATTAGATATATATATATATATATATATATATATATATATATATATATATATATATATATATATATATATATATATATATATATCTAACTGCGGCTACCCGAGGATCGAACCCGTGTTACTTTTAGCCCGCCTCGTGGGAAGCAAGTCAAGATTCATGACGTTCTAACCACTGAGCCATCAATCCTAGGACTGATGGTTCAATGGTTAGAACCACTTCCACATCTTCAATCAGCTTATCATGTCATTGAAATTCTTCCCAGACAGAATCTGTGACTCTTCCTTCAGCTTTTTTATATGTGAATTCATACAGAAACTGGAGTTTCCTCTGACATATACTGTCCTATCTTCGTTCTTATTGTTTATGTCAGTCTGTCTTAACTCAAACTCACGAGTGTGATATTCTATAATACATGCTAAGAATATTATTCTCTTGTATCTTTCCTGGAGAGAGAGAGTTTCGGGGGTCAACGCCCCCGGGGCCCGGCGGCACTCTGTTTATATGTGCTTTTATATTTATATTCCACTCTCTTGAATTTGCCTGAGGATGAACTGTAAGACCCATACGGGTTTAGTATTTTTTAAAGGTTGATGATAAAAATAAAAACGACATTACAACAGTAACAACAACAAAAATAAAAAATAAAAAATAATGATGATAATGATGATGACGATAATAATAATAATAATAATAATAATAATAATAATAATAATAATAATAATAATAATAATAATAAATATAATAATAATAATAATAATAATTATAATAATAATAATAATATTAATAATAATAATAATAATAATAATAATAATAATAAGAAGAAGAAGAAGAAGAAGAACAATAATAATTTTAACTTTATTATAAGATGAATAAGGATTGGATGCGAGTGAGGAAAATCTCTCCGTCAAATTAAATTAGATATTTTATACATTGTGAAGTTGCTTAAAAATGTTCAGCAATATTAGAGTATTAAAAACGTGGCAATATTAGTGTTCAGTTGCTATCCTCGCTGACTATCCTCGCTGACTATCCTCAATGGCTATCCTCACTGGCTATCCTCACTGGCTATCCTCACTGGCTATCCTCACTGGCTATCCTCGCTGACTATCCTCACTGACTATCCTCACTGGCTATCCTCACTTGCTATCCTCAATGACAATCCTCACTGACTATCCTCACTGGCTATCCTCACTGGCTATCTTCACTGGCTATCCTCACTGGCTATCCTCACTGGCTATCCTCACTGGCTATCCTCACTGACTATCCTCACTGGCTATCCTCACTGACTATCCTCGCTGACTATCCTCACTGACTATCCTCACTGGCTATCCTCACTGACTATCCTCACTGACTATCCTCACTGGCTATCCTCACTGGCTATCCTCACTAACCATCCTCACTGTCTTTCCTCACTGGCTATCCTCACTGTCTATCCTCACTGGATATCCTCACTGGCTATCCTCACTTACTATCCTCACTGGCTATCCTCACTGGCTATTCTCACTGACTATCATCACTGACTATCCTCACTGACTATCCTCACTGACTATCCTCACTGACTATCCTCACTGGCTATCCTCACTGACTATTCTCGCTGACTATCCTCACTGACTATCCTCACTGGCTATCCTCACTGACTATCCTCACTGACTATCCTCACTGGCTATCCTCACTGGCTATCCTCACTGACTATCCTCACTGGCTATCCTCACTAACTATCCTCACTGTCTTTCCTCACTGGCTATCCTCACTTGCTATCCTCAATGACAATCCTCACTGGCTATCCTTACTGTCTATCCTCACTGGCTATCCTTACTAGCTATCCTCACTGACTATCCTCACTAACTATCCTCACTAACTATCCTCACTGGCTATCCTCACTGGCTATCCTCACTGGCTATCCTCACTGGCTATCCTCACTAACTATCCTCACTGTCTTTCCTCACTGGCTATCCTCACTTGCTATCCTCACTTGCTATCTGCAGTTGCTGCCCGACTACTGTGGTGTGAGGGTGAGCTGTCAGGCGCGTCTGGTGGCCAGCTTTGACAACTTCATTTTCTCAGCAATGTCCGAGTCATACAGAAGGAGAGTAAATACAGTGTGTATTGAGGTGCTCGCTGGGGCCATTTACCCTTCAAATGCAGATGATCTCTTACCTGCCATTCTACGTGATAAATATGGATTCGCCACTTCATATATTTATGGGATATCACTGAATGGAGCAACAAGAGTGTTTGTGAAATTCTCGTCGAGTGGTGTCTACGGAAGAGCTGTTGACGATTATCAAGACAAGAGGATGGTTGTGAGGGAAGGATTGGAGGTGCGGCTGAGGGACGTATCTGCGACATACAAGTGGATACGGATTCGTAATTGTCCATTTGAGGCTTATGAAGAAGATGTAAGAGATGTTTTCAAGGCCTATGGGGTGATTCATGCGGCAACTGTCGGTAGGTGGGAACAGGGTGCCTACGCAGGATTGCCAGAAGGATCATACAGTCTGAAGATGTCATTGAGGATGCCTATACCATCATATGTATTGATGCCCCTCTTTCGTACACAAGTATATGTGACATATGCAGGGCAAGTGAGGACATGCCGGCTATGTGGAGAGGCGGGGCATATGGCGGTGGCTTGTGAGAGACAAGGACAGTTACCCCAGCAACGACGTGGAGAGGAGGTGAGGGGGATTGGTGTGGAAAGCCTTTTCAGTGACATGGAGAGGAATGGGTCTTCTCCAGGGCGTAAGGATGGAGGAGCACGTCGATGATGCGATGAGATGGAGCAAGAGGAGGAGTTGGTGGTGAAATTACCTCCTGAGACATGTCAAGAGGAGGTGCAGGATTTTACAGTCACCATCGGACAGCAATGATTTGGTGGAATTGACAGATCCTATGTTGGAGGATCTAAGGAAGTTGATTGATAGTCCACCATCCGTGGGCGAGGAGTATGAGCTGCAGAATAACCCGGAAGTAATGGCAAGTCTGGGCAAAGAGCTGAGTGATGACGTGAGTAAGAGTGGTTGTGGAGAGAGTAGTAATGAGGTGAGCGTGTGTGTGGTAGAGGCGGAAGTTCATAAGGAGAACAATGTAGACAGTGCAGTGTCTGAAGAGATCATGGAGGTGGCAGGAGAATCTCGTAAGAGATCTAGTGGTTCGGTGGAAGATGATGTGTTGACGCCGGCTCAGAAAACAGGGAAGAAAGTGTTAGCAGAAAGGGATAGGAATGAGAGGGGGGGAGTAAAGGAGAAGCGTGTAGACAAGGTGGGAGGAGGGCCCAGGGGGGTGGGTTCTTCGTCAATGCAGGTGGAGCACGAGTAACGAAGCATCAGGGGAAACCACCTATAAAGAATTTAAGTGTTTAAGTATGAATGTTAATGGCCTCCGAGCGGAGGTCAAGAGGAAGTGGGTTGAGAGTATTTTGCGGAGAGAGGGTATTGATGTTTGTTTCCTCCAAGAACACAATTATAGGTGTGGTAGGGAATTGAAGTTAAAGGGATTTAATTTATATACAGGAAGTTCGGAACTTTTCAAGGGAGGGGCTTTGGTAGGTATTAAGGAATCCTGCCCTTTTCATTTGAGGTCGTGGGAGGAGGTAGGAGGGGGGCGGATTGTAAGGGTAGATGGGGTTTGGGGTGACATCTCGGTTTGTTTTCTGGGTGTGTATATGCCAGCGGTTAATGTGCCTAGTATCAAGGGGGATTTCGTGAGGGATTATTTAGTTTATGCATTAAGGGGTCTTCCTGCGGTAACGGTGATCGCGGTGATCGCGGGAGACTGGAATTGTGTTATTAGGAGGAATGACGTAGAACCGAGAGGAGCAGGTTGTGTGCTAGCAGTGTTGAGGGACTTGTTAGGGGCAGTTGGGGTTAGGGATGTAGTAGATGGTAGACAGGTTATGGTAGAACATACGTTTATTCGGAAAGGATATGCAGCACGGTTGGATAGGGTGTACGTGTCTTCAAGTATAAATGTGGAAGAGGTGCGTAATATAGATGTTGGGTTTTCAGATCATAGGGGTGTGGTGGCTGTGTTGGGGGTGGGTGGGTGCTGTTAAATATTATTCAGACTTGTGGAGGTTGAATGTTAGTTTGCTGAAAAAGAGGGGATCGTGAGGGTTTCGAGGCTTGGTGGGAGGGTTCTGGGGTGGGGTAGGGGCATTTGTGACATTGGGAAGTGGTGGAATTTGATGGCAAAGGAGGCAGTGAGAGGTTATTATAGGCGTGAAGGGGTTGAGGAGGCTAGGTATAGGTATGGGTTACAGAGATATTTGGAAGGGAGGTTACGGGATTGTTATAGTGGTGGAGGAGGAGAGTGTCATCAACAGGAAATAGCGTATCTTAAGGGTAGACTAAAGGATATTCAGAATGAAGTTTTAGGGCGATAAGGGTTCGTAGTCAATTAGAAAGTGTTATGGGGTGATAGGCCATCGGGTACTGTTTTGAGGAGATTTAGGACACGTAGAACAGGCATGACAATAACGGCGTTGAAGGTAGAGGAGGAGATTGGGGGTTATCATACAGGTCAGATGTTAAGAACTACGGATGGGATGTGTGCTTATGCGAGGTATTGGTTTCAGAATAAGTTCATGGGTAGAGTGAGGGATGAGGTTTGTAGGGGGATTGTGTTAGAGAGCATTCAGGAGAGGTTAGGGGAGGAGGATAGGAAGGGGTTAGGTGGAAGAATAACGATTGAAGAGGTATGGCAAGCAGTGCAAGGGTTACGCATGGGGAAGGCACCTGGGGTGGATGGGTTACCTGGAGATTTCTACGTATGTCATTGGGATGTTTTGAAGGATGTTTTAGTAAAGGTACTGAATCAAATGAAGGATAGGGGGACGATGGATGAGGTGCAGAGGACGGGGGTGGTGGTGTTAGTACCAAAAGGCAAGGACAGTGATGTTTTGAGAGGGTATAGGGCAATAACTTTGTTATGTTCTGATTACAAGATTTTTGCCAAGATATTAGCGAATAGGATGAAAAGGGTGTTGGAGAAGGTTTTAGAGGACGGTCAGTTTGGTATACCAGGACGTAGTATTAGGACGAGGCATAGAAGAATTAAGACTTTCGTGGAACAGAAGGAAGGGGGAAGGGTTCTGGGGTTAGATTGGGAAACGGCGTACGATAGTGTAGACAGGGAGATGTTATATGAGATCTTAGGGAGGCAGGGGTTTGGCGGGAAATTGTTAGGTGGGTAAGAACCTTGTATGATGGGGCCTTGGCGAGGTCCAGGTTAATGGCAGGTTAGGGTTCAGGTGAGGTTTGAGAGGGGTCTGAGGCAGGGTTGTCCCCTATCTCAGATCCTTTGGGTGTCTGCAAGACCCCTTTTATAGGTTGGTTCGTGAGGGTATGGGATGGGGATGAAAAGTGGGGTTGTGAAATGGGCATAGTAGGTTATGTTGATGACACTACAATTATGGTGGGGAGTAGTGAGGGTTTAGGAAATGTTAATAAGATTATAGAGGTGTTTGGAGGGGCTACTGGGATGGGCATCAATAGAGCGAAATCTAGGTTGTTGGAGGTAGGTTCGTGGGTGGGTGGGCCGTTGGGGAGTAGGGGTGGGTGGATGTGTGTTGATAGCTTAAAATATGTGGGGTCATTTTAGTCATAATAGTCAGTTGGCAAGGGACTTAAATTCGAGTTAGTGGTGAACAAAGCGCTAGGTAGGTTAAGTGGTTTCAGTCCTGGAGAGGTAACGTTGTTACAAAGAGCAGTGGTAGTGAATGCTCTAATTTATAGTAAACTGTGGTTTGTGGCGACTGTTTATCCTCTACGGGAGTGTGACATAAGAAGGTTGACGGTAAGGGTTTATAGATACATTTGGAGCTATGGGAGGCACTGGTTGGCGCAGAAGTAGTGAGAGCGGGGGTGGCCGTAGGGGTAAGGGGTTGATACCATTGGGGAGAAGGTTTCAAAGATATACGTAAAACAGGAATTTTTAGTAGGGGGAAGGGGGCAGGCGAGTGGGGGGTATGAGTGAGGTACGTAGATGGTGGAAGGGTAGAGATTTATTGCATTGTGAGGATATTCTGAGATACCTTTCAGTTGTCAGGGTGCCAGGTAGGGTGAAGGTGAGTAAGTTGGATAGGGTAGGGGGGGAGAAAGAGATAGTGCAGGGATCAGGGATTTATCCAATGTATAATTGGAAATTGGTGTGGTATTGGATGAAGAGGCTGTGTATACCACCTAGGGTACGGGAAACAGGGTATAGGTTTTTATTAGGCATTTTGGCATCAAGGGCACAATTGTGGAGAATGGGCATAATAAGGGAGGGGTTGTGCCTGAAATGCAGTGGGCTTAAAACTGCGTATCACGTTATTTACTTTTGTGAGGAGTTGGGGGGGTGAGGGAATGGTTTAGTGGGGTTTTGAAAAGGGTAGGGGCAGGGGGTTTGTCAACCCTTAGGGCGTTAAGTTTGGATGTTGAGGTGTGTCCTGAGGATGTAAGAAGGGCGGTGGAATATTTAGTGGTGGAGTACATTTACATCTCGTGGTGCATGAGAGAGGAGCAGGGCGCTGTCCGTATTAGAGCTATGGCGGCAGGTTTCTATAGGACAAGATGTCGTAATCAAGAGGTGTATGCAGGAAGGTGGTGTAAGGCGTTTTCTTTGGGTTATAGGAACTCACGGTTGCGTTATTGTTGGGAAGGGGGTGAGGGACTAACATGAGAGTGTGTGTGAGGTATGGTTTTATTAGGTAGCAGGGGTGTAAGGGGAAATGAGGATGGTTTGTTGTTGATGCTTCAGGTTTAGGGTGCTCTGCTTTCAATAATAATTGAAAAAAAAAAAAAAATTGTTTTTGTTAATCAGTAGTTAGTGAGGTTGGGAAAAAGGGTTGTTGGGGGAAGGGGGTGTTGGGAGCATAAGGGAAGCTTGCCTGTTTTCTAACTGTCGGCGTCATCATAATCTCTTAGGGGTTTGTGAGTCAAAGCAAACCTTTGTTGACTAAATTAAAGAAAAAAACAATATATTATATATTGGAAGATCTCTATTAGAGTTGCCGCCTGTGTGAGTGAGATCCGTGTGTTGGTGTACGGACATTGTGTCACGTATGGCAGGTGTTTGGATGTATGTTGGTGCGTTGTGGGTGGAGAAAATATTATTTTCCTTTGTGTTAACTTTTCAGCTACCACCGGGGTAATTTGGGTGTTTTGTCTGTGTCTACACAGGAATGTCATATGGTTCAAGCATGACATGGTGGTGGTAAACCTTGAAATGTATGGGTATGGGGAGGTTTTATTTGATGTGCACCAGGTTCTAGGAGCACTGTTGTGGTATACAGCAGTAGGTTAGGTAGGGCTCAGACTTTTGAAGAGTTAGGTTTTGATCTTAAGTGATCGTTGAATGTAATATAGTGGTGTCTTACATTGAATGACAGTTAATTTTGATTAATATTAGTAATGTGTGTGTAGGGTGTTGGGATTTTGTTCGAGGTGTTGTTAGGTCAAAGAAAAAATTTGTTTTTACATAATATAGATGAGGTTTTACAGTTGTATTGAGATATGTTTTTAATAAAAAAAAAAGGGGGGGGGAGTTAGGATAGTACACAATTTCAAGTTTAATAAGATGTTGTTTGTGACTTGAATTAGGACTTAAGTCTGACTCGAAAGGGTATTTCCTTAAAAAAGGGGCAAAAAAAAAAAAAAAAAAAAGGGAATGGAAGTGGGTTTACAAGTGTACATGGTAGAGCTGTAATGGTTTCATGTTATTTGGTGTATTACAGTGATACCAGGTCTTCGGACTGTTTGGGTAAGACTTTTGCAGAGACAGTATTGTTCATGTGTGTTTATGGAATGTAATATGATTTTTAATTTTTATTAAGGCAGTTGTGGTGTTTAATTTTGTAACATGTGTGAGCAGGAGATGGGTATTGAGGTGTGGTTAGGTAAAGGCAGTTTTTGTTTGTGTATAGTTTTGCTGCAGTTTGTAGTTGTATTCTGATATTTTCCAGTAAAGATAAGACAACCTAGTAAATAGGTTAATATGAAGGAGATTGATTATATTTGTGTTTCGTTTTCTGGTAGGGTGAGGAGCTTATGTATATGTTTCAATATGCGATTTTGTCATGACATGTATTGTATGTACTGTTTTAAAAAAAAAAATAAAAAAAAAAAAAAAGCTATCCTCACTTGCTATCCTCACTAACTATCCTCACTAACTATCCTCACTGGCTATCCTCACTGTCTATCCTTACTATCTATCACTCACTGTCTATCGTATAGTGGAAAGTGTTTGCACTAAGCCTTTTTTTTACCATGTTGATACTAGTATAAACACTATTATTGCCTTCAATTATGTATAACATTTCTGTAATGTAATGTATGACACTCAGTGTATATATACACACTGGCTGTCAGTCTCTAAGGAGAATGTGGATTGTTATTTCACGGAGATGAAAACATTAAACCCGAATGGGCGATACAGCATGAAAAATTATAAAATTTTGATTGTGCCGCTGTGACGTGTGTGTGTACTCACCTAATTGTGGGTTCAAGGGTCGAGACGTAGCTCCTGTGTGTGTGTGTGTGAGAGAGAGAGAGAGAGAGAGAGAGAGAGAGAGAGAGAGAGAGAGAGAGAGAGAGAGAGAGAGAGAGAGAGAGAGAGAGAGAGAGAGAATATTCTCCCAAAGATAGACAAGTTGAATATATTAACCTTCAACTTGTCATCAATCTCTTTATTCAGTTCATTAATCTGAGCCTTCCCTCTGCGCCTATCCGTGGAGGGAGAAGGGGGGGAGGGAGGGATCGATCCAGAATAGACCTATATAAATCTCACATAATTGAGGAAGTATCATTCATTGGTTTTCTGCTGGCGGTGAGAGCTCAACCCTTTACCCTTATCCATCCACCTCATCTTTTCCTTCATTCACTATCCATTTCTTTCATCCATTCATCCGTTATTCTTCAGTCGCTATGCACTAATTTCATTCCCAATTTTCATTTCTTCATCAGCCCCTCTCATCATTCACTATTCATTACATCCATCCAATAATTCATCCCCAGTCCCCTCCAATTACTATCCATTACCGTCATCCATCCATCCACTCTGACTGTGCTTCCCATCAACACAGCAGCATTGTCTATGCTTCAGCTGCTGTTATCACTTTCCTCCCTTCTCACTTATTGTCTGTTGCGTCTCCTCCACGTCTGTCTTTGCATTCACCTACTAATTCATTGTTTCGCATGCCTCTTTCTTCTCTTGCTTCGTCTTCTTCTTCCTCCTCTTTCATCTTCATATCCACCTCAGTTTCCACTTCTTGCCTCTCTCATCTACTAAAGAACAAATATCAGTTCAGTGTCTTTCCTCTATCCATCTCTCTTTATTACTCTGTTTTCCGGTAAAATAAAAATAAAGCGTTTCACGCATTATCTGTCATTTTCACTCCTCTCACCCCTTGCTCTTCTTTTGACACACACACACACACACACACACACACACACACACACACACACACACACACACACATACATACATGCACATATACACATACACACCTCCGAGTTGTCAGACTGGATAAGGGTAACAAGTGGGATTCCTCAAGGATTAGCACTGGGACCGGTACTGTTTCTGGTATATATGTGAAGAATGTACCAGAACAGAGTTTGACGTATCCCTGTTCTCAACTGTAACATTAATGAAGGGAATAAATACCCTTGAGACAGGTACAAGGCTACAAGTGGACCTGGACAAACTGCAGGGCTGGTGAGATAAGTAGCTACTGGAATTCAACCCCCTAGAAATTCAAGGCTATGAAACTTGCGGAAAGGGCAAGAAGACCAGAGACTGAGTATAAACTCAGGGAACAGAGGCTGGAAACCTCACTCTAGAAGAAAGACCTCGGGGTGAGTATGCTGCGGAATATGTCTCCTGAAGCCTATATCACCAGAATAGTCTCTGCAGCTAATGTTCTCGTGGCCAATATTAAGCTAATTTTGAGGAACCTCGGAACGCTTTATACAACACATGTCAAGTCCAACTTGTAGAATACAGCACCAACATAACACCTACAACTGATAAAGCACATCAAGAAACTGGAGAAGGTGCACAAGCTGGCGACGAGAGTAGCACCAGAGTTAAGGGAACTGAAGCATATAACATTAGATCTAGGATAGAAGAACAGTGTAAGACATATCCACATACAAAAATACTCAGGCGATTAGACAGAGCTTTTTTTCTTACGCAGATCAGGTTTACTTGATAAGAGCTGTTATTCTACCTCAGCTCACTTCAATACCCAGCCCTATCTAAGGTATACTACCACCCCCAGGATGCGACCCACACCAGCCAACTGACACCCAGGTACCAACTTACTGCATAGTTAACAGGGGCCAACGGGTCTAAGGAAACATGCCCAACGTTTCCACCCTTGTCGGAGATCGAACCTCGGACACTCAGAGTGAAAGCTGAGTGCGTTACCAACCGAGCCACGGGATATGTCACAGGAGAATGGAATGGTCTAAACGACAGAGTAATGGAGGCAGGCTCCATGCCTTCATTACATGCCATGCCTAAAACCACAAATAGGTGAGGGCAAAAAAAAAGTGCATACACACACACACACACACTTGTCTCAAATGCAATACTAAGTTGTGAATGAGAGAGAGAGAGAGAGAGAGAGAGAGAGAGAGAGAGAGAGAGAGAGAGAGAGAGAGAGAGAGAGAGAGAGAAGAATCGTACCCCTACAACGCTCGGTCACACATCACAGGGCTAATGCAAGAATAATTGATTTTGGTATGAATACCCCGGAGGCCGCTGGCACGTGCAGGCAGGCGCGCGCGCGGCCGCATGTGCAGGCCTGCACGCGCGCCGCACGTGCCAAGCTGACTGCCAAAATGGCGGATATTTATAGCACACTGATGGTATCGGAAGCCTCTTAAAAGGGGGAATTATCCTTTTATTTTTGTTATTTCTAAATGTGTGTTTTTTCTCGTTAGTGAAGAGGCAGAGGCGAGAAATTCAAGTTGTCTTTGATTAAAAATAACGACTTCCCTTATAAGTGAATGAAAATAAAGAGAGAGAGAGAGAGAGAGAGAGAGAGAGAGAGAGAGAGAGAGAGAGAGAGAGAGAGAGAGAGAGAGAGAGAGAGAGAGAGAGAGAGAGAGAGAGAGAGAAAAGGTAACAGTTCATAGCTTGTAAATAAGGATAGAAACTGTTAATCTAATCCTGTAGAAAACCCTTGTGTAAATATGAAAAAAAAGAGAAATGAGGGGCAGTGGTTTTTTAATGGGGCCAATTCTATGAAGGTTTTCTCAATATTCGCCTTCCGAATCTCAATATTCGCCTTCCTAATTTCAATATTAGTCTTCCTAATCTCAATATTCGCCTTCCTAATCTCAATATTCGCCTTCCTAATCTCAATATTCGTTTTCCTAATCTCAATATTCGGCTTCTTAATCTCAATATTCGCCTTCCTAATCTCAATATTCGCCTTCCTAATCTCAATATTCGCCTTCCTAATCTCAATATTCGCCTTCCTAATCTCAATATTCGCCTTCCTAATCTCAATATTCGCCTTCCTAATCTCAATATTCACCTTCATCTCAATATTCGCCTTCCTAATCTCAATAATCACTATCAAAATCTCAATATTCTCCTTCCTAATCTCAGATTTGCCTTCCTAATTTCAATATTCATCTTCCTAATTCCAGAACTCGCTTTACCATTTTTCAATAATTGCCTTCCTAATCTCAATATTCGCCTTCCTAATCTCAATAGTCGCCTTCCTATTCTTAATATTCACCTTCCTAATCTCAATATTCGCTTTCCTAATCTCAATATTCACCTGCCCAATCTCAATATTCACCTTTCTAATCTCAGTCTCGATTTCCTGTTCTCAATATTTACTTTCCCAATCTCAATATTTGCCGTCCAAGTCTCAATCTAGATAGAACTAGAGGCGGCGTGAGTGGAAATTATTTTTGACAGCCGGTAACTTTGTTATGGGGCAGTAAGTCTCCTGCAATCTTGCCTTTCCCATGTCCTCCCTCGTCCACCCATGTTCTCCCTTGTTATTTCGTGTTCTCTCATGCCCTTCCTTTCCTCCCATGTCAACTAGTGTCATCTCATGTAGTCCAGTGTACTCACATGTCTTTTCATGCCTTTCGATGCCCTCCCATGTACTTCCGTGTCATCCCATTTACTCCAGCGTCCTCCCATGTCCGTCCATGTCCTCCCATGTCCGTCCATGTCCTCCCATGTCCTCTTATGTGCTTTCATGTATTACTATGAAATTATATCCTCCCATGAACTCATATCATCCAGGCACTCCCATATCCTCCCATGTCTTCCCATGTCTTCCCATGTCCTACTAATATGCTAAGTGAGTGAAGAAGGAACGTGGAATTAAAACTGCAAATAAAGCAAAAATACAGCAAAAGTAATAAAAAGGGAATTAAAAAGAAACCGAATAATAAAATATATGAAAAACTGAAACATTCAAGAAAATAAATAAGGAAATAAAAAAAACGAAGAACATTGATCAAGAAAACAAAAACAAAAGCTTCAGCGCAAGAGAGAAGAAATATGTGATAAAAAAAATGAAACAAAGAATAAATAAACGAGAAGAAATGAGAGAGGATAGAGGACTCAAGGAGGAATAAAGAGGAATAAAAATCCCACCCAAATTTCCAATTCGAAATTTAATAATGTTTCACTTAATACAAATCATCGTCCAACGACGCAGTTACAGAATGCAGACGCTCCTTTCCCTCCCATCCCTCCATTCCCCTCTCCCTCCCTTCCCCTCCTTTCACTTTTCTCCTATCACTCTTCTCACCCCCCTCGCTCTCTACTCCTCATCTCTTCCTCGCCTTTACTCCCCATTCCACCCCCACCCTCCCATCACTCTCCCTCCCCTCTTTCTCTCCCTTTCTTCCCCCTCGGTAAATCTGTGGCACTTGGAGGAGGGCGTAGCAGTAGTAGTGGTAGTAGTAGTGCCAGGCATGGTGGGGGGAAGGGGTGTCAGATAGTGCCGTTATAAAGAATGGGAAGGACACTGTGGTCACGTGACTCCCACACTTGCTGGGTGAGGCCCGTGACGGAGGGGTTAAGAGGGATTGGAGAGGGGAGAGAGACAGTGAGGGGAGAGATGGGTGTGGGGGAAGGGTTTGTGACAAGGGAAAATACACATACGTAAACACACGCAAACATACATGCATACATACATTATATATATACACACGAATGGTTTTTGGTACATGACGATCTGTTGGAGTGTGAGCAGGGTAACATTGTGTGAAGGGATTCAGGGAAACCAGTTAATTGATTTAGTTGGACTTGAGTCCTGGAAATGGGAAGTACAATGCCTGCACTTTAAAGGAGGGGTCTGGGATAGTGACAGCTGGGAGGGACAATTCTCAGCTGTCGTATCTGAGCTCCTCTGCAAAGACAGTGATTATGTATGAGTGTGGTGAAAGTGTTGAATGATGATGAAAGTATTTTCTTTTTGGGGATTTTCTTTCTTTTTGGGTCACCCTGTCTCGGTGGGAGACGGCCGAATTGTTGAAAAAAAAAAAAACATACACACATACGTATATACGCACATACACGTCAAATTTCATGTTAAGAATTCCATGAAAGGATCTTTCAGAATCTTGGATATGTGCCGAAATATCGGTATCGGCGGAGATTGGTCATTTTTATGGTATTGTATCGGTTAAAAAATAGCCGATACCAGCCAATACTTTCAAAACTGTTAATATTATATGTGTGCTTAAAACTATCAACATTAACACTCTACCTCACGATTGTGAGAGTTACTCATGCACACACACACACACACACACACACACACACACACACACTCACACACACACACACACACTCACACATATACACACACAAACACACTTACACATAAACATATACACGCACAAATACACTCACACATACACATATACAAGCATACACACACATACACACACACACACTCACACACTCACACACACACACACACACACACACACACTCACACATACATACAACAGGCCTAGTGTCTAATCGACATGTGCCTAGGACAAAATGGTAACTAACTAACACACTCACGCACACACACTCACGCACACACACTCTCACACACACACACACATACAGACACACACACACACACACACACACACATCACGCACACACACTCACACACACACACACACACACACACACACACTCACGCACACACACTCACACACACAGGATGTTCCAGAGAGGGAACACAGAAACAAGGGGACACAACTGGAAGCTGAAGACTCAGATGAGTCAAAGGGATGTTAGGAAGCATTTCTTCAGCCATAGAGTAGTTAGGAAGTGGAATAGTCTAGAGAACGATAGAGTGGAGGCGGGAACCATACATAGTTTAAAGACAAGGTATGATAAAGCTCATGGAGCGGGGAGAGCAGAGACCCAGTAGCGGACAGCGAAGAGGCGGGGCCAGGAGCTGAGTCTCGACCCCTGCAACCACAATTAGGTGAGTACACACAGCTCAGTTGGGAAAGCGTAAGACTGAAGATCTAAAGGTTACTTCAGGTAGGTGAGGTGAGTACACACACACACACACACACACACACACACCCCACACACACAACACACACACACACACACACACACAACACACCACACTATCGACAAGTGCCTTTAACAACCAGTAACTAACACAACAGGCCAAGTAATGAGTAATAATATTATCATCCCCCCAAAAAAATTAAGTTATTTAATATTAAACCTTCATGTGTTATTTAATACCCAGTGTGCATATTCATTTTCCCTTCGGAGTTATTAAGTTTACTTAAAGTTTCCCCACTACTTCAAGTTATCCCACTATTTCAAGTTTCCCCACTACTTCAAGTTACCCCACTACTTCAAGTTTCCCCACTACTTCAAGTTTCCCCACTACTTCAAGTTTCCCCACTACTTCAAGTTTCCCCACTACTTCAAGTTATCCCACTATTTCAAGTTTCCCCACTACTTCAAGTTTCCCCACTACTTCAAGTTTCCCCACTACTTCAAGTTTCCCCACTACTTCAAGTTACCCCACTACTTCAAGTTTCCCCACTACTTCAAGTTACCCCACTACTTCAAGTTTCCCCACTACTTCAAGTTTCCCAACTACATCATAATACCTCACTACATCACGACGCTTCTCTTCTAGGTGCTTTCTCTTATAATCCTAAAAACGTGAACTTTATATAACCCCCCAAAAAAGCGATAATCACCAAGGGAAATGTACAATTAGCAATAGTGCAGAAGCCCTGATTTTGTTCTCTGGTGCTGAGTATTTGAATCCCCGCTGCTTTCAGACATCTTCCCTTCCTATTCTTTTCTTTTATGAGCAGTTTAGAATCATTGCAAGTAATGAGGGGCACAAGTTTATCCAAGCGGATGCATTGTTGGTGTTGTGAGTTCCGCGTACATACTTATGCCCCAAAATCCTGGTGTTGTTACATGTTATATCCCATTTGTAGGTTCAGTGCCATCTTGTGCACTGGATGGGGGCACTGGTTAGATCATGAATAATTTTTGGAAGTCAGAAGGGCGACATTTATATTACTAAAGTGCTTGTGTGACAGCTTAGGTTAGGTTAGGTAAGGTTCGTCAGGAAACAGGACAAGTGTTTCCTAACGCAGGTCTTAGTCAGATGATGACCCGCCGTTGGATCTTTTGGTCATCTGACCGAGGCCTTCCACTGGCTTACTTGTCCACCCCTTTAAAAATTATGGTTATAGTTATAATCATTTTGCCGTGTGTGACAGCGATGGTTCATCTTCCTGTGGGTAAAATAGAAAGACTTTATTTCGTTGCTTTCTCTATGTCGGGTTCTTCGTCTGCAGTCTTTAACGGCGTATATAGGGAATGTTATTGCAGAAATACTCAGTGATAGTCCGATATTCATCTTAGAGGAATTCATGGCTATATATCTTATGCAGTCTAAAAAAAAATTCGATCAGCACTGTGTACTTGGTTTTCTTGTCTTGTGAGCAAGAGAGTATCAGGTGGTCTCTGTTAGTGGGTTCCATCTATAATTTGAATTGGAGTGGATGCTCTTGTTTTATTATTTTGACCTTCCAGAGATGGTAGGGATTCCTCTCCTTATTCTTGTAGAGTGAACTATATGATGACACTACCCTGTTTAAGGTGGTAATAAAATATTCCAATTTGAGGCACTAGGGTCTTATCACGAGGACGTCGGGGATGTAACGTAGCCAGGTGATGGCTGAGGGGAAGACATCAACTAAGCTTCCACAGACCGCTGGAAGCAATGAAGGATAAGAATAACTTCCTTTCTTTTAAACACTACCAGAAGGGTTCAGTTCGATCAATAACTCATTGTGAATCACTATACGCAATCTTCACAAAGATATCTCAACATGAACTCTCGCTGCTCCTCTGCAATCGGCAGTTCTGAAACTGGTTGAATATCTCGGTCGCTGTTTTAGAAAACGACTATTTTTCTCGGTTTACCAAATCTGTTGTGACGTAAACTGTGGGTTCATCAGGCTGATTGAAGGTGAAAAATATTTAGGAGTTTTGTTTAGCAGGGCTCTGGTGGCCTGGTGGCTAAAGCTCTCGTTTCACACGGCGAGGGGTCTGGGTTCGATTCCCAGCCAGGATATAAACATTGGGCATGTTTCTTTACACCTGTTATCTATGTTCACCTA
>WNWK01006361.1:67500-106691 GCA_009830355.1 Cherax destructor
ACACAGGATCTGTGTGTTTATCGCAGGATATAACAATCCATCAGGACTGGAGTAGTTTTCTAATGCATATTTCTCTGGATGCTAACCAGAACAGATAATATTTTTATTGTAAAGGTACAAGGAAACTAGCCCAAATTTTTTTTAGTGGAGTGAGGGAGGGGGGGGGGAGAAGGTGGGATGAGGAGAGTTAGATATGTGAGAGAGATAGGGGTGTCAGGAGGCAGAGTGAGGGAGGGAAGACATGTGAGTGGGGAAAGAGGAGTGGTGGAGGTGCAGGGACACGATTGAGGAGGTGGGGGTGAGGGAGGTTAGATTTGTGAAGGAGGGGGGAGGAGATATGAGGTGAGGGAAGAGGGTGGTGAGGTGTGAGAGGTGCGGGGGTATCATCGAGCAGGGACAACTGGGGTAGGTTTTGGTAATCTGCCACAAGAAGAAATATTAGGCAGTTTACGTCAGGGTTCCGGGAGTGTCCGAGGATGATTTCTGTCGCTGTTTAATGGCTCTCGAAAATTTATGACAGTCTTTGTTATTCTTCATCTTTTTACTTCGTTCTTTGCTTTCATCTCACCATTTTTACCTTTTTGGTTCTTCCTTCTGTTATTCTTTTTTTTTTTTTTTTTGGTCTATGGACCCCTCTTTTCAGTTTTCTTCCATGCTTCTATATTTTCTATTCATATTGTTTTCCTTAAAGAATTTCCTCTTTCCGTCTTTCCCTCATTCGATCTCCCCTATTTTCATCTTTCTCCCTTTCATCTATCCTTCTTTCTCGACAGAGTTATTTACGTCGCTATATGCTATATATGTCAGACCCATCTTCTATTATACAGCACAAGACTGGAATCCCCCTCAGATAAAGCACGTCAATAAACTGTAAAAGATGCAGAAGTTTGCAACGAGACTAGTCTCTGAGGTAAGTACAATGAGCTATGAGGAAAGACTAAAGGTGCTGAGCCTGGCGACTGTAGGCAATAGAAGAACTAAGGAAGATATGATACCCAAATACAAAATACTCTTAGGATTTGATAGGGTGGACAGGGGTAGACCACCTCTTTAAAAGTCTATCTCTGTCCGCTCTGTTACGTCCAATGATTTTTTTTGTATGGAGGTATCATGTCTCTCTTGGCTCTTCTATCCCCTAATATTGTCAAGTTCAGCTCCACTAGTTTTTCCTCATAACATATTTCCCATAGGGACTAATCTCGTTACAAATCTCTGCACCTCCTCCAGTTCTTGACAAGGTTTATCAGACGGTGTTCCAGGCTTGTGCTGCATACTTCAAGATGTGCCTGATATGTATTGTGTATGGCGTCGTGAATAACCGTTAAGATTCCTGAAAAGTAGTCTGAGATTCGCTGAACCCGCATTCACTTCAGATATTATTCAATTGATGGCCACTTCTGGTGATATGTTTGGCACTATGTTCACTCGTAGGTCTTTTGAGTGATGTTTGTAGCCTTTGGCCCCTGACACTAAAACTCAGTTATCTGATGGATTCTGTAGTTTGTCCGGGTCCACGTGCAGATTTTCCATGTCTTTATTAGTTTTCATTCAAATCATTAATTACGCATCGTCTGCAAATAGAGATACATCTGTTTTTATATCTTCTAGTATATTACTGACAGTCACATTTTCTCTCTCTCTCTCTCTCTCTCTCTCTCTCTCTCTCTCTCTCTCTCTCTCTCTCTCTCACACACACACACACACACATTTCCTGTCGAGAAGACATCAGCGAGTCATGGTACGTGACGAGGTGTCAGGGTGGGAGCCTGTGACGAGCGGGGTTCCACAGGGGTCAGTCCTAGAACCGGTGCTGTTTCTGGTGTATGTGAACGACATGATGGAAGGAATAGGCTCAGAAGTGTCCCTGTTTGCAGATGATGTGAAGTTGATGAGAAGAATTCAATCGGACGAGGATCAAGCGAAACTACACAAGGATCTGGACAGGCTGCAGGCCTGGTCTGGAAACTAGCTCATGGCGTTCAACCCCATCAAGTGAGTGCAAAGTCATGAAGATTGGGGAAGGGCAAAGAAGACAGCAGACGGAGTAGAGTCTAGGGGGCCAAAGATTACAAACCTCACTCAAGGAAAAGGATCTTGAGGTGAGTATAACACCGGGCACATCTCCTGAGGTGCACATCAACTAAATAACTGCTGCAGCATGTGGGCGCCTAGCAAAACTAAGAATAGCATTCCGACATCTCAATAAGGAATCGTTCAGGACCCTGTACACCGTGTATGTCAGGGCTATATTGGAGCATGCAGCACCAGTTTGGAACCCACACCTAGCCAAGCATGTTAGGAAATTAGAGAAAGTGCAAAGGTTTGCAACTAGACTAGTCCCGGAGCTAAGGGGCATGTCCTACGAGGAGAGGTTAAGGGAAATCGACCTGACGACACTGGAGGACAGGAGAGATATGGGGATATGATAACGACATATAAAATACTGAGAGGAATTGACAAGGTGGACAGAAACAGGATGTTCCAGAGATGGGACACATCAACAAGGGGACACAATTGGAAGTTGAAGACTCAGATGAATCACAGGGATGTTAGGAAGTATTTCTTTGGTCACAGAGTTGTCAGGAAGTGAAATAGTCTGGGAAGTGATTTAGTGGAGGCAGGATCCATGCATAGCTTTAAGAAGAGGTATGATAAAGCTCATGGAGCAGGAAGAGTGACCTAGTAGCGACCAGTGAAGAGGCGGGGCCAGGAGCTATGAATCGACTCTTATGTGAGTACACACACACACACATACACACACAGCCCCCGGTGGCCTAGTGGGTAAAGCTCTTGCTTGACGCACGGAGGGGCCGGGTTCAATTCCCGGTGGGGCAGAAACATTTCGAAGTGTTTCCTTACATACACATACACACACACACACATATATACAACAGGCCTAGTGTCTAATTGACATGTGCCTAGGACAAAATGGTAACTAACACATACACACACACGCGCGCGCGCGCGAGGCAACAATTAACAATCAACCTCTCCTCCTCCAACAGCTGGAGACAACACACCCATCAAAACCTGATCAGCGTCACCAATAATTTCTTCCCCTGCAGACCGGAAAAGGGGAATTTATGAAATCCGTCCATCAAATCCGTCTCTCTTAATAACACATTAGCAAGTCTTCCCTTCTGAATGCTGCACTCCGTTTTCTTTCCTGATTTCTGCGGTGTCTGAATAAATCTCATTCTCACGCCTCAAGGAATACTCCTAAGTTTTTATTTTGCTATTTTATACATTACAAACTTTTTTTACAATGGTTAAAGGCCACACATATCGTGACGCACATATCTTGACCTTATACATAGAACACTTAGAAACTGACCGCATCGCCAACGCATCACAACGTTACGTGGGCGCGTAATGCGCAGATGCAGTCCTCTTAATCACTTTCTAACGTCTCGACATCCATGACCTGCAGAGAAGGCTCAACGATGTTAAACTGGCTATCTAGTTCGTACTTGACGAGAAGACCAGTGGCGTATTCATTCATAAAGTAGCAACGACTTAAGATTCGAAGTTTACGGAAAACCTACGAAATGTATGACACACACTTCTACTCCAGTTAAGACACTAAACAGGGCATCGTCAAAGGCTTTTTTTCTTGAGACCATATCTCATCTCCGATCCCGAGTTTATATACGATGAATGCTTCAACATACACGAAACCTTCTCCGAGCTACACCTGGTGTCTTTCCATCCGCTATCTAACCTTCCTTCTCTCATTAAAGACTGCAAGAAATGAGCTTTTTTCACGTCGATAATTCTCAGTCCACTGACACAACTTTGAACAAAGTCATTATCCTCTCCAACAGCCAACTTGCACTGAACGTCTCCGAAGCAACACCAGAGTCGTCACAACAACAAGCACATCCACCAATGACCTCAACAGGGCCAAACTGAAGAACCTTGAATCAGTCAATGCAGGGTTTACATTATCCCGTGCAGAGGCTGTGACAAGGTACACCTTGGGGAAACAGCTTGAAACATAGGGACATATCTAAACGAGCACATCCATGCATGCATATGTGACAACCTAAATAATGCATGTATACAGCAGAGGAATACCACCATCTATTTGACGTAACGATGCCGGCTTAGTGATTAAGAAACCGGAATCCAGGATACAAAAATGCTTAAAAGCAGCATTAATTTCTATTTCATAAACACGGCTCTGTTGTCTTCTCACCTACTACTAATACTACTACTACTACTACTGCTGCTGCTGCTCCTTCTGCTGCTGCTACTAATACTACCACTACTTCGTGATAATGCCGTTTCACGCACCTCCCTTTGGCCCCTTGATTAGTAAATTAGGTTTCAATCCTACTTGTTTATAAACAAGTAATCATCAAGATTTTATGTAACCTGATTACCCCAGTCATCGATCCTTTAATTTTTAAAACAGGGATTAAAGTAAACTTCCAGCGTATTTACACTGAGAGACATACATCTTTTGGTATATATAACCTGTGTTCATGTTCCTGGCTTGGTTGGTTAATGAGGCTTAAAGTCCGAACACAACATTACGTCATTAAGGCTGCATACCTAAAACAGAGATTAAAGTAAGCTCTCAGCATTTATTAAAGCACAACGACTACAATAGGGGGGGGGGGAAAAGTAAAAAATTCCATTTTAATTTTATTCTGAAATAGAAATATTAACCTGAAAAAAGAAATTCTGGCCTAACTTTGAACATTATGCATTCTTATTTTCTCTGGATAAGCTTTGAGTGCCGTGCTCTCTCTCTCTTCTTCTTTGAATAGAACAGTGAGTGCTAAACCACCTCATTTTCTTTTGAAAGACTTCTGAGTGCTACACATTCTCGCTTTCTTTTCATAACTGTTATTGCTACAAATTCTCGTTTTCTTTTAACTGTTAGTACTACTCATTCTTGTTGTCTATTAATTGTTTGTGTCTCATATTCCCGTTTTCTTTTAAAAAACTGTTAGTGCTACACATTCTCATTTTCTTTTAACTGTTTGTGCTACACATTCTCGTTTTCTTTTAATAACTCGTTTTTGCCTTTTTCTCCCTCGATGCATCAAGAATAATTAATAACGACGAAAGTCGTTATTAATTTAATGTGGAGGGAGAGAAATCTATGTCAAAAGTTGTGATAATTGGTTGATTGGTTGATTTATTAGGTTTAAAACCTAATCTTAAAGTTACCAATGAGGGATACTTTAATAGGGATCAAAATGAACATTCGGTGGATACAGACTGAGAGGTTGTTGGTTGGTTGGTTAATGGGGTTTCATGCCTATCGACTACACGAGTGTCACCTGTTCACCACCAGTCACGCATACTTTAAAGCAAGGATTAAAGTATACAGTAAGTCCTCACTTGGCATCGTCAATAGGGTCTTGGAAACTGCGACTTTAAGCGAAATGACGTATAACGAAACCGATTTTACCATAGGCTAAGTGATATAAACATCAGGGGTTCACAGTGCACGTTTAGCACTCATTGCAACAGGGTTAGAGCAAGGAATAAATGTTTGCAAAGTGAAAATTGTAAGGACTACCACCTACCACCACGCAGTTCAGAAACCAACATGCAAACTCCACATAGACAGTAGCCCCCAGCCGGGAATCGATCTTTTTTTATCAACGTTATAACGAAACGACGGTAAGTGAGGATTTACTGTATATACATTGAGTATATATATACACATCTTACGATGTGCATATTCTCTTAGGTTAGGTAAGATTTCTCAGGAAATAGGACAAGTGTTTCCTGACGGGGGTCTTAGTTATGTGATGACCCGCAGTTGGAGCTTTTGGTCATCTGACCGAGACCTTCAGCTGGCTTACCGGTCTTGACACTCCGAGATACACACCTCGCAACCGGCGGGAGTGAAAAGACCATTTGTTTACAGAAAAAAAGGAACGCTGATATCACATGCAAATGGAGTTAATAAAAGCAGCAGTAAGACTTAAAATGGAGAAATCAACGGGATATTTGTGCTTGATAAAATACGTCTCTGGAGGTTTCGGAGATTTTTTTTTTTTTTAGTCTATTGTAGAACGATACAGGATGTTCCAGCACTGGGGATCTACAAGTTTTTTTTCACACGAGTTTTTCGTGGCATAATTAACTTGAAAATGTAAAACACACTAACGCTATAGTTGAAGTTAACGATGGAAGGGAAGAGAAAGCTCTCTTGTGATGACGCCTTCCTTGCATCGATCCTGATTGCCTCGCATTGGGAAGCGCTAAACGCATTACTATTGCGCATTACTACTACCACTATGACTATTACTATAACTATTACTACTATTACTATTACTATTACTACTACTACTAATAATAATAATAATAGGTCTGTTGAAAGCGAGTAAATGATAAAAAAAAATATAATGCTTGAAGCCCAAAAGGATACAATTTTTTTCAAAATATCGTATTCAAATATCACTGTCATATGCAAAATTATATTACAGGACTGTAGCCTTCACTGCCAAGTTTACTGTTCACAAACTTCACTGTCAGATTCCAGACACCCACAGCTCACTGCCAGTCATCAAGGATCACTGTCAGTCATTAAGGACCACTATTAGTCATTAAACATCACTGTAAATCATCAAAGATCAATGTCAGTGATTACGACTCACGATCAGTCATCGATAATCACTGCCAATCACACGAGGTATCACTGTCACTCACTGATGTTTACACTCACGCACAACTCTCCAGTACGGAGCACAGATCTTTGGGTACCATTGTTGCTTTATCAAACACCACCTGAAGAAAGATCTTTAATTGCGCCCCACCCCTTTTTTTTTTTACATTTATAATGTAGAGTCGTTGTTTTGGGGAAGGAGGGAAAGAGGAGGGGAAAATCGAGTGTTGCTCTGTAAGTGGTCATCTACAAATAACATTCTCTGTAAGAAGTTTCTTTAAGAAGTTACGAGTCATGTCAACATTCTGGGACGCTAGGCGTGTCAGGATTGTCTTGACAATGTAACGTTCTAGAGGTGAACATGACGTTGTCCAGAGCTGAAGTTTTGTCTTCCTATTTTGTTTTAAACCATAGTTCTGTCGCGTTTCCTTGCTCTAAGCTACATTTTTTTTGGCGTTTCCTCACCCAAAACCTCAGTTTTTTTTTCCGTATTCCTTGACTCCAGCTTCAATTATGTATCCTTTCCGTGCCATAAGTTTCGTTGTGTTACTTTACACCAGGCTTCAGTTCTGTCGTGTTTCCTTGCCTGAAGCATCAGCTGTGACAGATTTCTTTGTCCTTGAATCCAGTCCTGTCGCATTTCCTCACCCAGAGCAAAGGTTTTGACGGATTAACTTGCCTCAAGCGTCATCTCTACCCCGCTTCCACGCAATAAGAATCAAGCATATCGTATTTCCTTATCCTTATTAAGCTTCAGTTATGTTGAGCTTTCTTCCGTAAGATTCAGCTTTCTCTCATATTGTCTTACCCTAAACTAAAGTGCTATCTCGTTTCCTTGCCCAAAGCTACCATGCCTTAAATTTCAGTTCTGTCATGAGCTTATGATTGGAATAAAAATATACCGAAAATCAGTTTAGGTAAATGGGCACATTTGCAACATTTATAATATTTTACATAGGCTTCGTTTCTCTCGTCATGAGGCTTATCAAGCCTTAATGTACAAAGCACGAATATAGTGAATAGGTCAGGGATGGGGTAAAGGGTGGAGGCCTGAACGTAAAAGGTTACCAAAAAAAACAATAGTTCTACAGAGAAAGTTTATAGCACAGACTTAACAAGTGAGCTGTACATTGTGTTAAGACATAGCAAGTATTAAGGGATGGTCGTGTTGTGGCCTTCATGACAACTCTTATTAAAACTTCGGAAATGTGAATGTTGCCGATGTTTTGGCTGATTGTATCAGAAACCTTATGTTCTTATGAAATAGCTTACAAACTTAGGGACCGGGGACTGCTTCCCGGCACGGGTGAGACATCGGGCATTTTTTTCTTTATATATGTTACCCTTACTCACCTAGCAGTAAGTAGGTACCTGGGGGTTAGTCGACTTGTGTGAGTCGCATCCTGGGGGAAGAATATTAATGGACTCTAATAGAAATAAGACAGATTGTCCTCGATGACACACTGACTTTATTGGGTTGTCCTGGATGGCTAACAATCCCCTGGGTTATCCTGGATGGCTAACCCTCCCCTGGGTTATCCTGGATGGCTAACAATCCTCTGGGTTATCCTGGATGGCTAACCCTCCCCTGGGTTATCCTGGATGGCTAACCCTCCCCTGGGTTATCCTGGATGGCTAACCCTCCCCTGGGTTATCCTGGATGGCTAACAATCCTCTGGGTTATCCTGGATGGCTAACCCTCCCCTGGGTTATCCTGGATGGCTAACCCTCCCCTGGGTTATCCTGGATGGCTAACCGTCCGGGATAAAAATTCAAACGAAATCTTATCTTCCTCCTATGGGATCATCTATTTGCTTGATATGTTTCTTGCATCATTCCAGTTATGAGATGATGAGAATTTTGATGACTCACACACCTGATGCTGATATTATCGCTTGTACAGGTATATTTACGTTCTAATACATTTTCGAAATTCCTTAGGTTTCCCCAACATCAGGAGCGAATTCAGGGACTAGGGAGGTGGGCCATGATCCCCCCTCTCTAGGTCACTCTGAAAGGCGTTTTTAACGTTTTTTTTTTTTTTAACTTTCGGTCGGTATTGATTCGATTCGATGTTGTTCGCCGGTATTGTCCCCGGCGAACCACATCTGTACTGTACTGCGTTTAGGTACTCGGATGAACAAAGGCTCTGAATTATTTCTGAACGTAGGACCAAGGTACCCAAACCCAAACAAAAAAAAAATTATTTCCAGGTGAATCAGAGAATCACAGTTTTGTCAATAATTTATTCAATGATTTAACTACTTTACTATAAAAAGGAAGAGAAACAAATCCAGTAATATTTCATAATATTTGGAATAATGTGTTGACTCTCAGCGTAATATTCGATGATCGAATATTACGCTGAAATATCACACACAGAAAAATAAGTTATCATTATCATCATCATTATCATCATCATCATCATCATCATTCCATGTCTTTGACATTCTAGCACAACCAAAAGTAATTAAAATAAATTCCGATGATATCAAACGTAGTCTTGATAACAGTTGTCACCCCTAAATTTATTCAAAGACATGTTGCAGGTTCTTATGAACATCTACTTCCTGCTGAAGTTGATCCTTGCAGACAAAAATATCTCGACAAAAATAAACTTAAAACTGATTGATAAACGAGACACTTGTTGCACAAGTGACTGATTTATCAACTTGTCGGTTTTCTAAACCATTTATACGCACATAATTAAAACTATACCAAATTGTCCATAATGAGCATCAAGTGAATACAACAAAATGTCAGAATCAAACTTTTATATAAGAACATAAATGTTTATAACTTTGACCGTCAGTGCAGCGGGTTGTTGCACTGACCTACACTGCAACACGCAGGTTGACAACCAGACCGATGCCTCGCATGACTTGAGGAGAGGCTGGTCAGGACGACACTGCTTCACATTCCTTACGTTATTTTAGCTGACAGCAAAAATGCTACTGAACCTGAGAAATTTAAAAAAAAACTGGTTATAATCATTACTATAATTTTTGAAGGGAAGGCGGAAGGCCTCGGTCAGATGACCATAAGCTCCAGCTGTGGGTCCTCATATGACTGTGATCCGCGTCAGGAAACACTTGCCCTGTTTCCTGACAAACCTGATCTAACCTAACGATTTGTCAAATTTGGAAAATCAAAGACTGTTATTTATAATTACATGGATGTGGAAAGTGGTACTTTCACTAACTACAACTACAGTGAATATAATAAATGCGCTAAAATAATTCAATATTTGTCAATAATTTTTAAATAGTACACACAATCACAAAAAAAATTATTTTAGCCTAGTAACCTGTTTAGTTTCCATATTAATATAAAATCCTTTTGATTTGCGTTGATTATATTGTTACTTGTTAAATTGTTACTACAACTATACAAGTCGATATTCTGCAGTGCACCACTGCGTGTGTTCAGTGCACCATTGTGTGTGTTCAGTGCACCACTGCGTGTGTTCAGTGCACCATTGTGTGTGTTCAGTGCACTATTGTGTGTTCAGCGCACCACTGCGTGTGTTCAGTGCACCATTGCGTGTGTTCAGCGCACCATTGAGTGTGTTCAGTGCATACGGCTGGTTCTCACCTATACCCTCGGAACAGGCAAGGATGGTCCTTCCCTCCCTACTCAATACCCGGATCCGCCTCCTTCGTCTCCTCCTGAAGGGTAAAACGTCTTCCATGAAGGATTCTGTAGAACTGCATTTGTATTTCTTTTCCAAACAGCGTCACTGCAACGAGTACCTTAGGTAATTTTAATAATTTGGACAGTTACATAAGTGGAAGTGGTTGGCTGTGTGCAGAAAGTGGTTGGGTGTGAGCAGGAAGTGGTTGGGTGTGAGCAGGAAGTGGATGGGTATGAGCAGGCTTCCCCATCATTTTCTTTGGTAAATCGTCACTGTCCTGATGAAGCTCCACTCATCCTACTTACTGTCGATATCTCTACTGATAATTATGCATATTATGTTTTTTTTATGGTGAAGAAATAGCAGACTATTGTTGTTTACGTTTTATGTCATAACTGTAACAGACTATTGTTGACGCGTTACGTAATGATGAAGCAATAAGAGGCTCTTGGATTTACATTGTATAATAGAGAGACAACATTGCTGCCTACATTATAAACATGCAGCAATGTCAAACTGGTAATGTCTACGTTATATATATAAAAAACAAATCCCATTAGAAAGATACGTTTTACTAATTAATTTTGTCAATTTTTTTATGACAAGTTTTTTTTTTTTTTAGGAACTTGTCAGTAAACGTACTTAGCTAATAGAATCTTTCGCTTATTACCAACAGCAGAATCGCCAGTGAAATTTGAAATTAAATATTTCCCCTTCATATTTTTCCTTCATTTGGAAATTTTAATTTAACACGGAACTAAAATGTTAATGCTCGCTCTGCAAAAACTGTCGACGATGCTGTTATTCTGATTAGAGGCGGCAAAATGGACTTAAACGAAATGTATCCAGTTTCAGGCCTGGTCAAGGGCTGGGCCTCGGGGGGCGGTGACCCCCCGGAACACCCTCCAGCAAGACTCCAGGTAGCACCGCAAGTGCTATGATGCAACCTTTCCGTATATAACTGTTAGAATATTGTGTAATGGCTAAGAGGGCAGTCTAAACAATGTCTGTGGCGCTAGTTAGTTTCCCCTGATTACACTAATTTGGCATCTTCGAAGTATTCACGAGGTAGTTGTGGGAGCTCTAGTGTATAACAGAGGCACTCTTTCAATCGTTTCTTTGACACGCGTACTGTTGTTTCTGGTGTTATATTTCAAAGTTCTAGAGGTCTCCTCTCCATGCATTTTATCACATCCACCACATGGTATGGTGTTGACCCCAGAGCTAATTTCTTTGTGGTGTGTGATTCTCTGAATTATTACATATTTCATAGTACTTGATGTGCTACACGAGTTTCACTCTTGGCAAGGTGGGAGGGTCGTTTGGAACCTGGCTAACCTGAAATGCTAAGAGTCTGCACGGTAATTGTCTTTGTCTAGTAGAGCGGATGATTTTCACAACTTTTCTTCTATGATGCAATAATTATCGATAACCTGTCACTATATAATAATAGCTTAGACCTGTTCAAGCTTGATGCATTTATGATAGAGGCTATTGTACCTAAAGTTAAACCTGATATTTTCAGGAAGACTCTGGACTCTCTCAAATGTCTTGATTCTACATTGGCATTCCATTGGTAACTGGTTGCTGTAAACTTAAATTTGATGTTTTGACTTCAGTTACTAAAATTGGTTTTGTTCCTTTTAACAAAACGTATGGAATTTCGGTGGCTCGTTCTTGATTCTTGACGGGCCATTCGCAATATATTTTCTGGTGTATTATCACAGATTCTACGCTTATGGGTAGGGCTGTCTTTTTTCTGCTGGCTCTTAAAATACTGGCATCGAGCAAACAGGCAGGCATCCCGCGGTCCGGCCAAAGGCTCTTGGCTCCTCTCTTCTTTCGAAGAATGCCTTCATAGCTACACCTACCTACCTTTGATATACCTTTGAAGAGTTTCGAGAGTATCTACTCTCTGAGCCCGGCCATGGGCCAGGCTCGTCTGGTGCTTTCCTGGTCAACCAGGCTGTTGCTGCTGGAGGCCCGCTGCCCCACATATCCATCACAGCCTGGTTGATCTGGCACCCGATGAAGATACTTGTCCAGTTTCCTCTTGAAGGCTTCTACACTGGTTCCAGCGATGTTTCGGATATCTTCTGGTAAGATGTTGAATAGTCTGGGACCCCGGATGTTAATACAGTGCTCCCGTATTGTCCCCACCGCACCCCTGCTCCTCACTGGGTTTATTTTACACTTTCTCCCATATCTCTCACTCCAGTATGTTGTTATGGCAGTGTGCAGATTTGGGACCAAGCCCTCAAGTACTTTCCAAGTATATATTATCATGTATCTCTCTCTCCTCCGCCCCAATGAGTACATGTTCAAGACTTGAAGGCTCACCTCCACTTCTTTCCACTATTGCAAACTCTTGAAAAGTGTTGGCTGCACCACGAAAGACCCAGAATTATCACCCAACTCTTCCTTATAGTTGTTTTTAATCTTGTCTTCCAAATTTATTAATGAAGTGTATTGGGTAGAGAAATTTAAAAAATATCCTGGTGTACGTAGTTATAGTATTTTTTTTTTTCAAGAAAGGCAGTGCTAGAGATTCAATATATACTCTCCTATGGTGACTATTCTCTTTGCTCTCGCCTCATGGTATGACTAGAAGTGTAAACAAACCACTGAGCGGGTGGGGTTTGAACCCATGGCGAATGAGTCGTAAAGCTCCAGGCCAGTGTATAAGCCACTAGGCCAGTTGGCTAACACACTGGCCCACTACGACCCACTCGCCCTACACGTACCGTGATTTATTTACAATAGTGTTATTACGATTTCGTGAGTCTAGAAGCATAATCATTATTTCTGTGGACTTCCTGTAGACCTTTAAACCTAATTTAGTGTGATTACTCCACGAAAATGAAGACAACCATCATGTTCACTCGCTGTGGTGAACTTGACTGACTGTTCAACGGTGTTGATATTGTTAAGTTCTGTAGCGTCGAGGCCTCAGAGAATGATAGCTAGTATGTCATGTCATGTACATGTCTTTACTTCACACTCCTTCATTTCCTTCTCGTGGTATTGTTTCCCCTCGTCCTCGCTCTTCTCCATTTCTTATTTATTCTTTTCACGTTCTTCTTCGTCTTTCTTCCCAAATTCCTCATCTTTCTTCCTTTATTCCTTGTCTTTCTTCCTCTCTTCCTTTTCATGTTTTTCCTCTCCTCATCATCATCATCTTCCTTCTTCTCATCTTTCTTCCACTCCTCCTCATCTTTCGTCTCTTCTTCCTCATTTTTATCCCCTTACTCTTCTCTCTCTTCCCTTTCCCTCATCTTTTTTTCCTTTCCTTCTCCTCATATTCCCTCTCTTCCTTCTCTTTATCTTTCTTTCCTACCCCGTCCCTCTCTCTCTCTCCGTTGTTTTCCATTCTTCCTTCCCTAAAACTCTCCCTGAATCCCTCCCTCACACCCTCCCTATCATCATTAAACCCATTATCCCATCCCCATTTTCCCCTTCCCTTCTCCCTCCCATGCCATTTCCAACACCCCGTCTCTTCCCTTCCCTCCCAGCCGGTCATAAAAACAGACAATAATCCTGATAAAATCTTATACAAAATAGGCGCTTAGGGGAAGCCGTCTTAAATTTTTATTGGCTGGAGATTACTGTATGTAGCGATCATTATCACCTCGTTGTAGATTTTGCTTAACTTTACTTATTTTTAGGAAGTGGAGGTGCAGAACAGAGTTGGGGTGAAGGTAGGGTGCATGTTTGTCTTTGGGGGGAATCGGAGTGTGTTTGGGTAGGGTGTATGTGTGTGTGGGTGGGGTAGTGAGTGTGATGCCTCCAGCGATATTCTAGGTGCTATGCTCACTCCTAGGTCTTCCTCTTTTAGTGTAAGTACATTTAGGTACAGGTACACATAAATACTTTCATACAAATTGGCATAAATAGTAACATGTACGTAAATTACCTGTCAGACTTATTTCCATTGGGGTCCTTGTAATATCTCATTTAATCCTTAAAATCTAAAACAGCTAAGTAACTCAACTAGTGAGGTCTGCAGTCTCAGCTCCACCGAATCTTTACTCTGTGTCTGCTCTTCTTGTGCCTTCTTCTGTTCTATATAACCTGGCATGTGCTGAATTATAGTAACCACTTAACTGAACAATCTTACAGTGTGTCCATATTCATTTGCAGCCTATCGCTGCCCTCACATCATCAGCAAAAGGAATACATTCGGCTCAATCCCATCTGGAATGTCACTCATATAAAACGGAAACAGAGCTGGTTCTAATGCCAATTCTTACGGAAGCCCGCCAGTAAGTCCTCCCCCATTCTAACATCTCTTTCCTGACAGTCAATGCTTGCATCCTTTCCCTTTTAATCAACCGGAATACATTCCCTGTTATTTCCTCCTGCACCAGTTTCTTGTGGGGTACAGTATCAAATGCCTTCTTACAGTTTAAGAAAATGCAATCCACCCATCCCTCTCGCTCACAACTGTCTCAAATCTGTTACTTCGGCACAGAACTCCAACAGATTTATAAGACAAAATTAGGAATATCTGAACTCATTAAACACTTTTCTTCAAGTGCTCTACCACTGTACTCACCTAATTGTGGTTGCAGGGGTCGAGACTCCTGTGTACTCACCTAATTGTACTCACCTAATTGTGGTTGCAGGGGTCGAGACTCAGCTCCTGGCCCCGCCTCTTCGCTGTCTGCTACTGGGTCTCTGCTCTCCCTGCTCCATGAGCTTTATCATACCTTGTCTTAAAACTATGTATGGTTCCTGCCTCCACTATATCTTTCTCTAGTCCATTCCACTTCCTGACTACTCTGTGGCTGAAGAAATGTTTCCTGACATCCCTTTGACTCATCTGAGTCTTCAGCTTCCAGTTGTGTCCCCTTGTTTCTGTGTTCCCTCTCTGAAACAACCTGTCACTATCTACCTTGTCAATTCCCCGCAGTATTTTGTATGTCGTTATCATGTCTCCTCTGACCCTTCTTTCCTCCAGTGTTGTTAGTCCTATTTCCCTCAACCTTTCTTCATAAGACAGACCCCTGAGTTGTGGAACTAACCTTGTCGCAAACCTTTGCACTTTCTCTAGTTTCCTTACGTGCTTGACCAGGTGTGGGTTCCAGACTGGTGCTGCATATTCTAGTATGGGCCTGATGTACACGGTATACAGTGTGTGTGTATGTGTGTGTATGTGTGTGTGTGTGTATGTGTGTGTGTGTGTGTGTGTGTGTGTGTGTGTGTGTGTGTGTGCTGGTGGGGTATGTGGAGTTGTGGACGTCGTCTGTATTGGAACAGACAGCCTGGAGTAAGAGAAACGGAAGGACAGGGTAAGTTACGAAAGGGAAATGAATAAAGAGCTTACAAGGGGTGTGAGAATAAAAGGTGTGTGAAGAAAGAGTGTGATTGGGATGGTGGAGGGATAGGGAGTGTTTTGTGTGGGGGACAGCTGTCCGTCCGTCTTGTGTATATGTATTAGTGAATCCCTTCCTCATCTCTTCCTAAGTCAATCCCTTCCTCATCTCTCCCTAATTCAATCCCTTCCTCATCTCTCCCTAAGTCAGTCCCTTCCTCATCTCTCGTAAGTCAATCCCTTCCTAATCTCTCCCTAAGTTAATCCCTCCCCATCTCTCCCTAAGTCAATCCCTTTCTCATCTCCGCCTACGTGAATCCCTTCCTCACCTCCCCCTAAGTCAATCCCTTCCTCATCTCCCGTTTCCTTTACCTCCTGCTCCCATCGTCCCTCCCCCTCCACTATTCCTGACGCAATTATTGGATACAGTAAATGGCTGCCAGGCAGTGATATGTCTGGTTTTATGGGCCAGGAATAGTTAGTGGGTGGGTGGGTGTCTGGGTGGGCGGAGTGCTCTTTCGCTCTCACCCACTACTGAGTTATAGATTTTTTTATTTATTTTTTTTATTTTGGCAAAACTGGATACATCAGCAATGTGCTGCTTCCAAAATCTATATGACAGTTACGTAGTGAGAACAGGGGATGTCTGTATTTCACTGACATACTCCATCACACACGATGGGTTTCATACAGTGTTGAAATGTGTCAACCTGAGCTGGGAGACTTAATTAGAGCATTGAGGATATCGTCAAGTATTCCATTAAAGGTCCAGTAACTACGACAGTTTCAAAGGTTTTGTTTCGGCAGAGCTGCAGTTACAATTACTTGTGATTTACAGTCTCTCAGAATGACCTTATTCAATACACAAAAGAAATAAAAATTTAATGAAGAAATTTCCATCATAGCAGAGCGGGGCAATAAAAGTTAAATATATAGGAAAAAAAAGAGAAAATATGGGGAGGGGGAGAGAAATTTGGACTACATTATATATCTAACAATATGTGCATACATCAGCATACAAACGATGCGGATACATTATACGTCTAAGAATACTTGAACTAGTCTGGCGACAGCCAAACTAAATATCATGAAACAAACTTCATGGTACTGGGAACCACATATTGTACGATATCAAAAGATAAGATGGGCTGGGCTAGGCTGCACTACATTAATTTATCAGAAGTCACTTAGTTAGCTAGGTTAGTTTGATTACAAAACTGCACACTATGTTAGTTCACATAGCTTACAAAACACGACAATCGACATACATACATATAGTTTCGTATAAATGTAAACATACATAAATATATTCACATACACAGTACTCTCTATGTACATGTAAGGGGACAATTGCTGATGGTACCACATACAAATAATATATTAGCAAAATATATGGTAGAAAATATTTCGTATCCATACTTGAACATGACAATACACCCACCATGTCACGCACAGTCAGGAGTAAACAGATGTCCTACTGTTAACATTAACAGAGAGGTGGTGTAATGCGGTGAGAGGCAATGGTTATGATAAATCTGAAACGAGCAATAACTGATGCAAAACAACCATAATGGGGAGTTGACTGATAGCTCTAGGTCTTTCGCACTGCAGCCAACACTTTTCCAAGACCTTACAATAGTGGAAAGGAATGAAGATCAGCCCAGGTAGGTGTGTGTATCAAGGCATCCATCGAGGGAAGAGAGGCAAGAGCCGCTGGCTATGCTGCGGGATGCCTGCCTGATGCCTGATGCCTGATGCCAGATGCCAAAGGTTCAAGAAAGTATTTTAAGAGCCAGCAGAAAAAGACAGCCCAGCCCGTTAAGCGTAGAATCTGTGGTAATAAAAAGAGAATATATTGCTAATGACATGTCAAGAATCAAGAACCAGCTACCGAAATTCTATACGTTTTGTTATAAAGGAATAAAAACAATTCTTCCTCGTGTTTGTGGCAATCTTTATCTTAAGCCCTAGAAACTTTCTCACAAATTAGCTACATAAATCAAAAACACTTAGCATTTTTTTCTAGATCCAGAAAGTTTTATAATCGCTAAAAATATATTTAATGGGATGTTTTCTCAGGGAATTCAGTGTTTTGGAACCTTACAAGATTATTTCCTTTTTCTTGTTATTAAATACATGTTCTCTGTCTGACAACAAAATATTCATCTCTATAGTTCACCAGTTTTTCTCGGTTTAAAAACATGATACTTGAAACTTGGCTGATTATTTTTAGATATGGATCCACTCCATCAGCGCCCCCTGGCGGATGTCAAGGCCATTTTTTTCTAAACGGTCGCTAATTTCCAAGGTAAATTGAAACTAAGTGATTTGTGATAGCTTTCCCCAAGCTCATCATTAATCTCAAGATTATTAATTAGTGATTCTTTGTTGACAAGAACCAAGTCAAGTAGGTTGTTTCTTCTAGTTGGTTCTATCACAAACTGTTTTAAAAGCAATCAAGAAAGTCACTAGACTCAAGATTTCCTGTCACATTGTTCCAGTCAATTAGTCTAAAGTTAAAATCTCCCATTAACACAACATTTTCATATCTAGACGCCTTATGAATTTCGTCCCATAGCAGCTTACTGCACTCCCTATCAAGGTTTTGGGGCCTATAAATTATACCCAAAATTAATTTTTCACGACCCTCGAGAAACTGTATCTGTAGTCTTTATTTCAAACAGATTCTGTTTGGTTACAGTTCTCATATCATCCTTGATATTTCAGGCCCTGCTACCACCCAGCGTTGTAGGGCATTTGAGTTCTGTGTCAGACTAACAGCCCTATCATCACCTTTTACCAAGCATTTACCTGTTCATGGGGCTGATCTAGTGCCATGACACTTCATGCATGCCAAGCTAAGAGAGCCTTAATATATAAAGGTTATTTAGGTTGGTAAATTAGACACATATGCAACACTTGGGTATCTTTATTGAGGAAACGTTTCGCCACACAGTGGCTTCATCAGTCCATACAAAGGAGAATCGTGAAGAACAGGAGGAGTGTGAGGTTGTCAGGCCCTCAATCTTGAGACGATGTTGTCAGTCCATCAATCTTGAATAGAATAACAGCATATGAGCAGAGGAACCTTATATACTGTAGACAGGAGAGGTGCAGCAGTAGTAGGAGGTGTCACATTTGTTCAATGTGGAAGTAGGTCGTGCCCAAGGAATAGGCAAGCGAAGAAATCCCTGTATTAAGATACCAAGATGTTGCAGTGTCAGACAGGATGTGAATGAATGGTTCAGAGAACCGACGAGTTGGTAAATTAGACACATATGCAACACTTGGGTATCTTTATTGAGGAAACGTTTCGCCACACAGTGGCTTCATCAGTCCATACAAAGGAGAATCGTGAAGAACAGGAGGAGTGTGAGGTTGTCAGGCCCTCAATCTTGAGACGATGTTGTCAGTCCATCAATCTTGAATAGAATAACAGCATATGAGCAGAGGAACCTTATATACTGTAGACAGGAGAGGTGCAGCAGTAGTAGGAGGTGTCACATTTGTTCAATGTGGAAGTAGGTCGTGCCCAAGGAATAGGCAAGCGAAGAAATCCCTGTATTAAGATACCAATAAAGATACCCAAGTGTTGCATATGTGTCTAATTTACCAACTCGTAGGTTCTCTGAACCATTCATTCACATCCTGTCTGACACTGCAACATCTTGGTATCTTAATACAGGGATTTCTTCGTTGCCTATTCCTTGGGCAGACCTACTTCCACATTGAACAAATGTGACACCTCCTACTACTGCTGCACCTCTCCTGTCTACAGTATATAAGGTTCCTCTGCTCATATGCTGTTATTCTATTCAAGATTGATGGACTGACAACATCGTCTCAAGATTGAGGGCCTGACAACCTCACACTCCTCCTGTTCTTCACGATTCTCCTTTGTATGGACTGATGAAGCCACTGTGTGGCGAAACGTTTCCTCAATAAAGATACCCAAGTGTTGCATATGTGTCTAATTTACCAACTCGTCGGTTCTCTGAACCATTCATTCACGTTATTTAGGTTTCTCGTTCTGAAGAGTGGCCTGACTTATATTAATTCCTTAAAGGATGGGGATTGGTGATTTTTTTTGTACAATCCTTTCTTGAGAGTTGTATCTCTGCATAGTTTTGCGAATTATTTAGCATGGTACAGGGCATCAATAGCCACAGTGTCTCCAGCAAATAATTTTTCCCACACTTTGTGACTTTGAAATGAACATCAAACGTGGAAGCCTTTTGAAGCCCAGTGGGTCCAGCAACCTTATCACAGAAGATACACACATATTTTTTTTTTTGGTGCTCAGAACTATATCTCAGTTTTACTGGACTTGGATTCTGCGATTGGTCATTCTTTCTCTTGCAAGCTCTTTGAAGTTTGTCACTGCCTATTTTGTGTCTACAAGACTTGTGCTATGTTGCATCATTTTCATATAATGTATGTTCCATCTTCGGCTCTATATTCAAGAGTTGTATATTTACACATTCAGGCATGGCACTGAGTTCTAGAAATTGGATCAAATTTTCGGCACCGCATTTATACCCAGCACCAACATCCTTTTCAGACGAATTCGCAGGGATATCGCAGTGCTTCTGAAGTATCTGCCTGATAAAGTATGCATAAGTTAAATTTAGTTGGATTGACAGTCACCGTGAAACAGCTTGGCCCCACAGCATCTACAAGTGTGTATTGCTTTGGCTTTGTTAATTGCTCGTGAGGCTTGTCGATGCCACCATCACTACACTCTTGCTTTGTCTTGATTATCTGTTTCTTGATGGCATCTGCAACACAGAAAGAAAGATAGAGATTAGTTAATATATTGTACGGAAGGGTTAGGGCAATGCTGTTTTACGCCCCTCTCAAAAATATTTCACTTATACTCAGGCGGTCAGTTTGTAATGGTGGAGGAAAACGGAGAAAACCAGGGACCTGCGGTAAGTAAACCCGCAAATTCGTGCTGGCAGTATAACAAGAATCTTTTGTGTAATATTTCAAATAAATAAGTATATATCTCAAAAACTATCAAATACACTTGTTTACAAAGTGTACAAAGTCGTTGAAGTGTACAAAGCCGTTGTACTATTCAATAATGAATAGTCCAAAAGATGTAGGAATTTAAAAAAAATATGTCTGCCCTTTTGAAAAAAAATCTTCCGTGGTATTCACCAAGGGACACTGCTGACGTGGATCCATATACGTATAAAACTAATTAGCAGGGTCTATTTCACCTCTGTCAAGTTTCATGCTTTTAGCCCAAAGTTCACGATTTTTACCAAATCCTTCCCGAGAACACCAGGAGGCTGGTATTAGTTATTTCATCTGATCCTCCCGTATGCGCTGACCCACACCAGCGATGACACGCTGCTCAGGACCAACTACCATATGTCATGTAACTGTTTAGAAAACTGACTAGTTGAAGAGAGAGACACTTGTGCAACATTTGGGAATCTTTATTGAGGAAACGATTCTCCAGCCAGTGGCTTCTTCAGTCCACTATAGAAAGGAACGGTGGAAAATGAGGAAGAGTTTGAGGTTTACCTGGAGTTTACCTGGAGAGGGTTTCGGGGGTCAACGGCCCCGTTGTCTCTCAATGTACTCGTTTCGCCCCTGCTTTTCATCGGGGGAATGTTGCATCTTCTGCCGAGTCTTTTGCTTTCATAGGGAGTGATTTTCGTGTGCAGGTTTGGTACTAATCCCTCTAGGATTTAATCAGTCCTTCAGCCAGGAGTCGATGCGTTCAGTCCCTCAATTTAGATAAGTCCAACAGCCAGGCATTGAGGGACTGATTACCTCAAACTCCTCCTCATATTACACCGTTCTTCTCTGCATTGGACTGAAGAAACCACTGGCTGGTGAAACGTTTCCTCAATGAAGATTCCCAAATGTTGCACAATGTCTCATTCTTCAACTTAGCATAGCTGAGAGAGGGCATGGAGCGTCGAGTACACAAGACCCGCTAATATACATACATTTGTGGGCTGACATGAAGATGGTGATGACATTACTTCGTTCGCTTTCACTCACGATGGCATTTAATTACATAGAATGTAATTTCATTCACGAGGGTAATCAGTTAGAAAGTTTCCTTCAATGTTAGAGCAGTAGAGCTGCGGAATAAACTATAGAAAGACATAAACCCGAGTGCTACTATACAATATAGGGGGGTAATGAATCGGAATAATAATGAGGATAAGGCGGAATAAAGGATGGGAGCACGCAGGAGAGGGGAGTCGATTGACTGGAGTGGAGGTAATGTGACAGGTCAGGGGTGACTACACCATTACCTCTCATTAACTCTACACTACTCACCCCTCAGTACTTGAATTAAAATAATAAATAAAATAAGAATAAGAAATAACGGGGACAGTGAATATTACTATTCAACTCAAACAGTTTATTATTAAGTCCTTGTACATTAACATAATTGGGAAAAGTAGAACACTATTGGATTTAGATAAATGGGGATGGCATACATAAGCAGTGAGACAAGAGTTACAATTTAACTGACTAAACAGAATATTTACTTACAATAAGTTCAGAGGGACAATTCACCTCAGAAACTCCGTCTGATTCTAGTCACAGATCCGAAGACCTCCACAGCACGAGCACTGCTCCAAGCCAGTACTCTGCCCGATGTCTCCAACTGTCTCTCCTCCAGAGACTCTCCAGCAGCTCTCTCCCAGAGCTCTGCACACAGGCAGCAGCTCTGCCCGAATCTCTTGTCCAGAGCTCTGCACACAGGCCAGAGCTCCGCCAGAATCTCCTTTTCTAGCTGTTTCCTTGAGATTATATCGTCCTGCCCGCATCTACCCTAGGTTTTGGGGCTCACTCTCCATGGGTCACACCACGTGTTTTCACACCAAAGGTAGATTTCGCCAGAGTCACTAACCACTCCTTACTGTCGCCGATGAGAACAAAAGACCTGAAACGACGGCGCCAGGAGTCTTCCTCCAGTATGATACTTCCATGCCAAGGCAAGGGGTGTGACAATTTACACTGGTTGGTTAGGTCAACCTTTTGACCTCACAAGCACAGTTGACCTACATCGCAATAACACCGTTTACTTTATCGGGTTAACTTTATAAAATTATCCTGATAAAGTTAACTTGATTAACTTGACTTGACAAAGTTCCCCTGAGTGAAACGTCGCCAATAATGGAGTCTTGCACTGTTGTCCATCTTCATCCACCTGTGGGCTCGCTCGCTGCCTCTGGCAACTACGATCTCCAGAAAGACACACTGGCAGCTAAATTATTACATTCCTTGGTGAGTGCTAAACCCATAAGGCTCATACAGCGCCAGGGTAAACAGGAGTGAATGCGATGCGATCCAAGGAAGGAGACACAAGCTACAATCTCTTGGATCAAGAGCTCTTCACCAGCATCAAGGCGCACTCTTCCCCCCTCTCTCTTTTTCTCTCTCCACACTTCAAAGTGAGTAGAGACCATTCTCACTCGTTAGGCATTAAACAAAAAATAAAGCTGGACCAAGAGCTGGAGCTCAACACCGGAGATTTATTGGCTATGGTCAGTAACTGGATGGGTGACCATGTTTCAACAGCCTCGGACTTCATTCTGCCAACAGTTCTTCTGAACCATCTAGGTGTTGTATTTTCCCGACTAATCACTTGCTTTCATAAATTTAAATTAATTTACGTAGGTTAGGTCAGTTAGATTAATTAGGCTAAGCTAGCCGATTGTGGCCAGGGTTTATCTAGGCTTACCTTGGTTATGTTAGGTGAGGTTAGATTTCATTAGATTGTTAGGTTAGGTTTGGTTAGGTTAAGTTAGCTAGGTTAATTTAGGCTAGGTTAGGTTATCTCAAGTTATATTAGGTTAGGCTGAGTTACCTGGATTAGGCTAAGTTATATTTGGCTAGACTTTATTAGGTTAGGCTAATTTACGAGAGATTAGTTAGCTTAGATTAGATTAAAGTAGGTTGTTTAGGTGACATTTCATTACCGTTAATTAATCTCAATACATGTATATATAACCACCAAGAACCAAATTACATATACCGGGGGAGGGGAAGGGGCGGGGAGGGGGTAGAAACATATCAGTGGCAGGGTAAACAAATGCGACGCACCCTCGCGGCCTAATTCGTCGGAAACCAAACGTTTGTTCTGTACGCTCCGAGGAGGAAGAAGAGAAGAGGGACTGTACAAACACTCTTCCCCCCTCACCCCCATACACACACACACACTCGTGAGCAGCAATAACCTTATTCCCTAAGTCTCCGCCCCTCATCCCATGATTACAGACCTGTCCACCCATTTCCTTAATCAGAGCTTGTTCATATGTAAATGACACTTCTCCCATGAAAGTGAGCAGAATATCTCCCTCATCACCCCATCCTCTCTTCCCCCACAACCACCCACGACCACTCCCCCACTACTCAACTCAATTAACCCAGCAGCAACGGGTTGGTCTTCCCCACTACCAACCCCCGTAAGAACTCTACACAATCAGAACTCTGGTAGTATCGGTCGTTCAAAACACTCTCAGCTTAAAGAACTGGGGCCCTGGATCTGTAATTATTATTCTCTTTAGTTTTTATCCATCAGCTAAAGCGGGAATATCAGTCAGGAAACGCCAGTCAGGCTACGAGAGTTACCTACAACGCACCGAATTGCGCACTACTGGGTTGTCGTATGCATGGAGGGTGCGTAAATGCATTCCCCGAGAGGACGAGCAATCAGACGCGGGTGCGTTGCATGGACAGCAATTCCTTCAATCCATCAAGAAAATTACGTCCCGATATCCTGATATACGAGCGTGCGCCGGGAGTTTATTACTGGGGAGGGATGTATTGCCTTTATGACTGGACGACTCTATGGTTCCTCCAGCCGCTTCAGTCACGGACTCAGGGATTATTCTGCAGCTGTTGTGGTGGCTGCTGCTGCTGCTGCTGTCTCTACCCTCTGTCTCACTGTCTCTAGCCTGTTTTTCTTTTTTTTACTCTTTTACTGTCTCTAGTCTCTGTTTCATTGTCTTTGGCCTCTGTCCCACTGTCACTTCTCTCTGCCCTCTTTTTCACTGTCTTTAGATTGACTCACTATTTCTAGATAGCATCACTGTATCTTGATCCCGTCTCACTGTCTCTAAACTGTGTATCTCAACTCTCGTTTTCATTAATTCACGAGACTACACCTTAAATACCCTCCATATTCATTTCTCTAACTGCACATTTAATTAATTATTTATCGCGGAAATGAAAATGCTTTCGTGTGTGAATTACTTTGTCAGTCTGACGCATTTTTGTTTTCACCGTTGAATTTACAGTGCAAAAGCTCTTAGCACATCTCTGATCATTTTACATCCCTGGAGGCAGGAACCATACATAGTTTTAAGACAAGGTATGATAAAGCTCATGGAGCAGGGAGAACAGAGACCCAGTAGCAGACAGCGAAGAGGCGGGGCCAGGAGCTGAGTCTCGACCCCTGCAACCACAATTAGGTGAGTACACAACAGCCTACAAATTCCCTAGTACTTAGTTGCTGCTCAGTGAACAGCTAGATTATTATGCACCCCAATAGATACGCAAAAATCCGGGACAAAGGAATTAATGTACAATTGCTATGGATCCCATCACACATTGGATTACTCCTTCATGATAAAGTTGATATGTTAGCCAAGAAGAGTACCCAGAAGGAGAATGTAGAATATAACTTTGGTATATCTGTGTCAAGCATTAGGAATAATATTAGGAGATTAGTAAATAATGAAAATGATTGTTATAGTAATGCAGTTAGAAGCCTGAGTAGATCTATAACCCACTATGATAACATGAACGTAGATAAGTATGTTTATGGAGCAACTTGCAATGTGAACCGACTGACTGATGTTGTAGTGGCCAGGCTTAGGCTTGGCTACAAGTACTTCTGGCAGTTTGGGAGACACACAGATGATGATCAAACTAAATGCAAATTATGTGATCAGGCATATGGTCACTGTCTTGAACACTATGTGCTTAATTATCCACTTATTGAGGAATACAGAGATAAACAGTATAATAACCTATGTGACATGTCAAGATATCTTATTAATGAAAATAAGATACCAGATATACTAAGCAAATTCCCTAAATTTGCTTGTAACAGATAAGTGAACTGTAGATATGAATCCATATGTACACCTGTTAACCCTTTTGGGGCCTAGTTCCTAGGCCTTTTGTGTATCCATATGCTCTTGCGCTACCGTCCACAGGATGGATATGGGGTGCACAATAAACTAGCCACTTCGGTGGCAAAATCTAAAATCTAATCCAATGTGGACGGTGGCGCGAGAGCATGTGGACATACAAAGACCTAGGAACTAGATCCCAAAAGAGCTGACAGGATGATTACATTTGGAAATACTGTATATTATTAATAATTTCGTCATTTTTTTGGGGAGGGGGGAAGGTCACAAGCAAATTTGGGATATATACTCATGAAAAATGAAGCCCTCTGAATTATTCTTAGCTGTTCTAATATGAGGAAGGAGCTTGGTATTCATAGAATCATTGATAGGATAATTGAGATTAACACTGTACTTGGTATTAGAATGTCAACAAAAAATGAACCAGACATTGTTGCCACTAATCTTGCTAAATGTTTAGAAGTAAACACAAATCTAAATGGGCTGTTAAAATATGCAAGTATATTACGTTTCACCTCTTTTTGGAAGTTGCATTCATGTGATATCACATATCTCAAAGCCCCTCCCAAGTAGCTCATCATTAAATTATAGTCCTGATACACCCTTGATATAGTCTCATACATCCTTGATATAGTCTTGATACAGATTTGATACAGCCTTGATACAGTCTTGATACAGTATTGATACAGTCTTGATATAGTCTTGCAAAGACAACCGCTCAAGAAGAAATTTCTCGCTAAACTGTTCTTAATAATATATCACATATATATACATTGATGGATCTAGGTAGAAATCTACTGGCAGGGTTGTATCTACTCTTCCTGCCACCTCCCTAGATAAGAACTATAGTAACCCTTTTGACTCAGGACTTGAGTCCTGGAGTTGGGAAATACAGCACCTGTACTCAGAAGGAGTGGAGATATGTTGAAGTTTTTGAACTATAGTATCTGCACGCCTCTGATAAGAGAGTGGATGGACTGAATGATGATGAAAGTGTTTCTTTTTTTGCGGGTCTCTGCCTCGGTAGGAGCGGCCGATGTGATAAAAAAAATAGTAACTGGGCTTTTACACTGCAAAGTGAATTGTTTGTCATCTCAAAGGCACCAGCATTAGCTTATGACACTGAGCCTGACTCCTTGATCATTACCGATTCCATGTAATTACTGTAGGCCCCTGACTATACCCTTATGACTTTAACAACATGATCATTGGAGAGGCCCAATTAATGTACAGTTACATTACACGCCAAATTACTCATACATGAAAAAGTTTATGTGTCAAGCATGTAAATGATACTTGGAGAGAAGCAAATAATGAATCTTAATGCCACTGAAATAAATAAATAAATATATATATATATATATATATACATATATATATGTAGATATATAGATATATTTAAAGACTTCATTTACTCTGCTGCATATCAAAGAAATTGCCTCCCGTGGGGGCTTTAACATTAACATAAAAAATAACTTGATCAACCAGTTCCGGAGGACAGCCGGCCGAGTGATGGGTTATGGTGACACAGCTAATCGGATGGCAGGGTGGCAGGCACAACATAGTCACTCCAAGGTGATACAGTGGCAGAGTTGCTGGCAAGGAGGAGGGTGGCAGAGTTGCAGATAGTGGGGCTCCGTAGCACGGGGTTAGGGTGGCAGAGTTTCAGGTAAAGTGACATTTCCGGGTGGCAGAGTGGCTGGGAGGACAGCAGGGGAGCCACGTACGGCAGGCAGGGTGGCAGGCCAGCAGGGAGAGGGGAGGTAGGAGAGCGAGACAGTCTTTTGCTATAAATGGGCGATTGACTTGAAATTTTATGCAAAACATTAATCGTTTTGATTACACGCTGCTGAATGTCATTAAGATACGACAATACATGGCGATAAATCGGTCTCCATTCTGAATAAGCTATTTACATATTTTACTTAGCAATATATGCATTTATAAATATATATATATATATGTATGTATATATGTGATCTCTCTCTCTCTCTCTCTCTCTCTCTCTCCAAGCTTTCATTTTATATCTATAGCTCACACAAAAATATCCCATTAAAACAGAAAATACTAAAAAAGAGTCTAGACAACTCAATTTCCTTTTACCGAATTCAAAAATGATTTTCTAACTTCATAATCCCAGATTACACGGCAGGTGATTGCATATCTCTCCGACTGTGTGTGTGTGTTGTGTGTGTGTGTGTGTGTGTGTGTGTGTGTGTGTGTGTGTGTGTGTGTGTGTGTGTGTGTGAGTGTGTGTCTGTATGCTTGAGTGTGTGCGTTTGTACTCACCTAGTTGTACTCACCTAGTTGTGGTTGCAGAGGTCGATTCATAGCTCCTGGCCCCGTCTCTTCACTGGCCGCTACTGGGTCACTCTCCCTGTGCCATGAGCTTTATCATACCTCTTCTTAAAGCTATATATGGAACCTGCCTCCACTACATCGCTTCCCAAACTATTCCACTTCCCGACCACTCTGTGACTGAAGAAATACTTCCTAACATCCCTGTGATTCATCTGAGTCTTCAACTTCCAACTGTGTCCCCTTGTTGCTGTGTCCCATCTCTAGAACATTCTGTCTCTGTCCACCTTGTCAATTCCTCTCAATATCTTATATGTCGTTATCATGTCCCCCCCTATCTCTCCTGTCCTCCTGTGTCGTCAGGTCGATTTCCCTTAACCTCTCCTCGTAGGACATACCCCTTAGCTCCGGGACTAGTCTTGTTGCAAAACTTTGCACTTGCTCTATCTTCTTTACGTGCTTGGCTAGATGTGGGTTCCAAACTGGTGCTGCATACTCTAGTATGGGCCTAACGTACACAGTGTACAGGGTCCTGAACGATTCTTTATTACGATGTCGGAATGCTGTTCTTAGGTTTGCTAGGCGCCCGTATGCTGCAGCAGTTATTTGGTTGATGTGCGCCTAAGGAGATGTGCCTGGTGTTATACTCACCCCAAGATCTTTTTCCTTGATTGAGGTTTGTAGTCTCTGGCCCCCGTCTGCGGTCTTCTTTGCCCTTCCCCAATCTTCATGACTTTGCACTTGGTGGGGTTGAACTCCAGGAGCCAATTGCTGGACCAGGCTTGCAGCCTGTCCAGATCCCTTTGTAGTTCTGCCTGGTCCTCGTCCGATTGAATTCTTCTCATCAACTTCACATCATCTGCAAACAGAGACACTTCGGAGTCTATTCCCCTTGTGTGAGTGTATTCTTGACTTTGTGAAGGATAATTCTTATTTCATCTCTCTCTCTCTCTCTCTCTCTCTCTCTCTCTCTCTCTCTCTCTCTCTCTCTCTCTCTCTCTCTCTCTCTCTTTCTTCTCTCTTTCTTTCTTTTCTCTCTCTCTATCTATCTATCTATCTATATATCTATATATATATATATATATATGTGTTGTGCCGAATAAGTAAAACTGGTCAATTAGCAAGAACTCTTTTAAAATTAAGTTCTTTCTAAAATTTTCTCTTATACGTTTAAAGATATATTTTTTCCATTTATGTTAATTTAAAAATTAATAATTTTGTACCAAAAGAACACTAGAAAACTTATGTAACCTTATTATAACAAGCGCAATTTAATTTGGCCTAATCCATCTAAATATGTTTTAGATAAGTTCACAATAAATTAATAATAAACAAACACAATGAAATATATTTTTTTTCGTTAGGTTCAGAATGATTTTTGAGAAATTATTCCATACACAAATTTTCACTTGCCTTATTCGGCAAGAAGAGCGTTGCTATTTAATCCAAAATAGCAAGTTTTACCTATTCGGCACGACATAATTATATATATATATATATATATATATATATATATATATATATATATATATATATATATATATATCAATGCACCACGCAGAAACAAGCGGGTATATAAAGAGAAAGATCGCAGACAGCAGGACTCGATACGCTACTGAGAGACGGGTAAGGTTCCCAGGCAGCGCTCTTATCCATTCAGCCTCAAATGCCTCTAAAGATGGGCAGCCTGGTTTACAAGCCATGTTTGTTTTCCAGGCCGGCCACGTCAGTGAGCCTCAAGCATGGATTCAAGGTATTTCAATCTCCTCTTGTATGTTCCGACCTCACAAGCGATTTTTTTTTATCAATGCACAACGCAAAAACAAGTGGGTATATACAAAGAAAGATCGCAGTCAGCAGGACTCTGCTGACTTCCTAGCTTTTGAGGCATTTGTGGCTGAGTGGATAAGAGCGCTGCTTGGGAATCTTGCTCGTCTCAGTAGCAGTATCGAGTCCTGCTGACTGCGATCTTTCTCTGTATATACCCGCTTTATATATATATAAGTATCTTTCTAGCATCAACATCCCCCACTCAGCTGATCTAGTTAACTCTGTCAGAGAAGATCAACAAAGACGCCCCTTGCATGCCATGTTTACCACAGAATTTGTCTGAGGTGTCATTCAACATTACAACCTCCTCGTTGTTATTCTTGTCCAGCAAACAATTTACACCAATTGCCCCAGACGTCTGTCTATTCAATGGCCAGTAAACTGCAATATGTGACCTGCATCCCTTCTTTTGACCTAATTAACCGCATAGCTGTTCTATACTTACTAAGCAATACCACCTACGCTTCCCAGCATTGTTTCCGTAACTGGATCACTATAACTACCTGACTCCTGTTCTCGTTATCTTATTTCTGTTGCTATTTCTGAGGAGGCTACTCAGAGCTGCTATTATTATTATTATTATTATTATTATTATTATTTATTTTATTATTATTATTATTATTATTATTATTATTATTATTATTATTAAAATATCATCATCATCATCATCATCATCATCATCATTAAGTGCTAAGCTCGTGTGGGTAATTCAGCAAAAGTAACACTGAGCTCCGGAACCTCCATCTGCTTATCTGATGTTAGTTTTATCGAAAGTGTTTGTGATGGTGCCGAATAGGTAAAACTGGTCAGTTAGCAAGAACTCATTTAAAATTAAGTCCTTTCTAAAATTTTCTCTTATACGTTTAAAGATATATATTTTATATTTTTGTTAATGTAACAATTAATAATTTTGTACCAAAAGAATCTTAGAAAACTTACCTAACCTTATTATAACAAGCGCAATTTAATTAAGCCTAATCCAACTACATATATTGTAGATAAGTTTACAATAATTTAATAATAAACAAACACAATGATGTATTTTTTTTCTTTAGGTTCAGAATGATTTTGCGAAATTATTGCATACACAAATTTTAGCTTGCCTTATTCGGCAAGAAGAATGTTGCTATTTAATCCAAAATCGCAAGTTTTAATTTGGATGATGACATTAATAAGACATTCAACATAGCCACTAAACTGAGATATCTAAGGGATTTTGTTGAGAAGGCGTTATTGGCAGCCAAGATGACTTTCTACAGGACTGAACCTGGGGAAGTACCTTTCAGGAAAAATATGCTGGTTTTCCCTTACAGTGAGAATTTGTCCAGCCTGCTTGATGCATTTGAAAAGCTCAATATAAATATGTGAATGCACAATATACTCTTATAGCTTGTGTGACTAGTATCCCAAACCGGGGGAGTATGAAATTATTCCTCTAGCTTGCCACAGCCACGTATGTATCTGCATCAGGAGTGACATATCCAGTGCTACCGGGCACCTGCTATATATGACATTGATGGCTCAGTGGTGATGGGCGTGTCGGAGTTTTGACGTGCTACTCGGGTGGCGAGTTAAAGTATCGGGGGTTCGATTCCCGGCCAGTGCAGTTTGTTTGAAGAAACAACCTTCTCAAATCACCTGCCTCTACCTACATATACAAACACAAATCCTTCTCCCAAACCATACCTCATCCTCCTGCACCCATCCACCCACTAACCCAACATTAACATAGGGGAGATGGAAGCTTGGCGGATGGTGGTAATTTAGCGAGAGAGAAGGCCGTGCTGGGGTGAATGAGCGTTAGATTAAGGGCTTAAACTCCACTCTGACTGATTACACCAGTAGCAGAGAAGCGTGAGCCGCCGCCTTCCCTTACACTCCTCTCCACCTTTGCTCGCATCCTTTCTTCTTTTCCTCTCCTTTGCTCGCACCCTTCATTTATTTCCTCTCTCCTTTGCTCGCATCCTTCCTCCCTTTCATCGCCTTCCCTTTGCTGCTACCCACTTTTCCTTTGCTCGCATCCTCCCTCTCTTTCCCTCTTTATCCCTGATCAAAAACCCATCATATCATTCGAATTTGTGAACACTTACGACCGCTGACATGAAGCGAATTGTAGATATTGACTGTCAAATGTGAGAAAATGACTTGCTTTTTTAGCCTGATTTATGAAATATGAGAGTGAGTTAGTGACGATAATATTGCAAACTGATAGTAGTAGTAGTAGTAATAGTAGTAGTAGTAATAATAGTATAGTAGTAGTAGTAGTAGCAGTAGTAGTAGTAGTAGTAATAGTAGTAGTAGTGTAAATACAATAATGTTAGAAAAGGAGAATACTTAATGTTCAATAACCAAACGGCTCTCGTGCTTTTGAAAAATATTTTAACAAAAGAAACTCGACGATCTTCCCTTTCCTGGTATATTTCCTCCCTTTTTCCCATCCCTTCTTTTGCTCCTATTCTTTACTTACACCATCGCCCCTCTGCTCACACCCTTCCTCCAACCTGCTTTTATTTTACTGCGTTAATTTTCTTGCGTGATTCTCCCCCTCAGTTTCAGAACGATCACCGTAAACTTATACTAAATAAAGGCGAAACGTCAACAAGTGGTAGACAGTAAATGCAATGAAATCCTTTTCTTCATGCAACGTTTCACAAACGAGGTATATAGCACAGTGAGAAAAATTACGACTTATGTAGGGCAACGGGCCAGTTAGGTGTAAACAAGAGGAGTAGTAGTGGAGCATTTGCAAGAAATCTACTGGTCCATGCTAGGTTTCCTTTGTTTTAAGATGAGGTGTGTCATGGGTGTCGCCACAGTGACCATGCCACAGTTTTGTTATGGTGATAATTAGTTTGATTGTAAATGACTTCAAACACCTATGTTTGTAAACTTGCCCACGTCCACTACAGGAGATGCTGTACATTCCTGCAGCCTTTGGTCCTACGTAGGGTAAGGAGACCCTCTTCACGTCTCGGTGGTTATGGTGTTAATAATATTGTCGTTGCTGGTGTTATAGGGGGTCATTGCTTTGGTTACATTTATATGATCGATTACAATCGAACATATAAATGTAACTTGAAAAGCCAGGAGCCTTAAAAACAATAATTATTGTTTTTTACGACTCCTGGCGTTTCAAGTTAGAGAAAGTTTATTTTTTTTTTTTTTTTTTTTTTGTATTTTTGCTCATCTTAAAGTCGTCACTTCAGGTTACAAGATCTCTAGGGAAATAAATCAATTAACACTCCTTTCCTGGTTTTCGAGTCATGATGAGATTAGAAGAGACATAGGTCATTTTCATTTGTAGGTATCCAGTAAACAGTACAATGTATGCAATAAGATCACAATTAACAGGTGATAACACAATATGCAAAATAACCACTGTGAAAAAAAATAGTGAATTTCCAAGCGTTTTCATGATTTTTTTTTCACAGTTCTTGATAATGTGAAAAATCACGAAAGCGCCTGGATATTCACTATATTTCTTCACAGTAATTATTTTGCAGTACAGTGTATGCTCAGTGGATTCCCTTGTCTGGTGAGGCTTACGACCCAGCCAGTGTGTTGTTAACTTCTTTCTCCAGAGTGAATTGTATACAACTCCATCTGGCTTAGCTGTCCTTTGAAGTGTTTTAAGTTAAAGTGCTAAGGCACGATTAGCAAAGATATCGTCAACTTAGAAATGTTGCAGAAGCGATTCTTCTGTAAGTGGTCAAGGTTAGCTAAAACATCACTCACATGTGACAACATTGCTAAACCAAATTTTCACCTGTAGTTTTCGGCTCCAAACGAGAAAAGGTTGCAAGTGCAAGACGCTTCAGCCAAGTCGATGAAGTCAGGAGTGGTTAGACTGAAGTTAAGATTATCTTCGAGGATAAGTAAGAAAGCAATGACTCGAAATGTGGGTGCAAGTGTGAGGAGGGAAACATTGGCCATTAATAGTCAATCATCATTGACTATTAATAGTTAATCATCATTGTCTATTAATAGTTCATCATTATTTCGTACTTTTATTGTTAAAACTTCTATTTTTTTTTTTGTCTTTTTAGGTTATAATTTCCGTAGCTAATTATTTTTACCAATATTGCCAATCACTCTCTCTTTTGTTCCCTACTCTGTCTTTCCCCAGTTTCATTGGAATTCAACCTTATTTAAAATACGTGTTTTCCAGTTTAGTTTCAATTACACAGAGAATATCAGGTTTCTTGTCATTCATAATATCCCTGATTTCTAGCCTTTTTTTTTTTTTTTTTGAGGGGATTAATCCATCAAGTACATAAAATCTTCAGAAATGTGTTGATCATTTTCTCCTTTTTTTTATTTGTTTCAGTGGGATATTTTTATTTGTCCTGAGCTCCGTTTTCTGAGAAACCATTTGATGGCTGACTACGATAATATTAATTGGCTGGATGCCCTGTTATTCTGTAAAATATCAATAATTTTCTTATTCGCTTCTCTCCTCATTTAACATCTCAGAAGTGTTTATATATATAAAAAATATTTTCATCGTCTCTTCCTTGGAAAGTCTTTGTCTAATTTGTATATTATGATCTTTGCTCTTTTTAACCTTCCTTTTTTATCTTTAATGTGTAGCTGTATGACCCTTGTGGTTTAGCGCTTCATTTTGATTATAATAATAATAATCTTTAATGTGTAAATGTTGTTGTAAGTTGCCTGTTATTATCTATTATTTTCCATCTCGCTTATTTCCCAGTGAGTGAGAGTGAGTGTGTGTTAGTTACCATTTTGTCCTAGGCACATGTCGATTTGACACTAGGCCTGTTGTATGTATGTGTGTGAGTGTGTGTGTGTAAGGAAACACTTCGAAATGTTTCCGCCCCGTCGGGAATAGAACCCGGGCCCTCCGTGCGTGAAGCGAGTGTGTGTGTGTGTGTGTGTGTGTGTGTGTGTGTGTGTGTGTCTGTTTGTAGTGTATATATGCGAATACAGTGTGTGGCAGAGTTGTTTGTGCAATGGATTTGATAGATGGACGCTAATGTACACTTGTGTTTGTAGGGAAATACATGCTTGCATGTGCGTATGTGATGTTGCGTACACATATGTGCGTGCGTAAACGTTTCAGCGTTTGCGTGTGTGTATGTATGTATTTCTGACTTAGACCGAAGTTAGTCCGTATTTTTAATTTTGTTCAGTGAGCGTTAGAGCGCAGGAGGCGAAAGCGATCTTTTCCACACGAACACCCGAAACGACCTCCCACCCACCGGACACCCGAAACGACCTCCCACCCACCGAACACCCAAAACGATCTCCCACCCACCGAACACCCGAAATGACCTCCCACCCACCGAACAACCGAAACGACTTCCAACTCACCGGACACCCGAAACGACCTCCCACCCACCGAACACCCAAAACGATCTCCCACCCACCGAACACCCGAAATGACCTCCCACCCACCGAACAACCGAAACGACTTCCAACTCACCGAACACCCGAAACGATATCCCACCCACCGAACACCCGAAATGACCTCCCACACACCGAACACCTAAAATGACCTCCCACACACCGAACACCCGAAACGATATCCCACCCACCGAACACCCGAAATGACCTCCCACACACCGAACACCTGAAATGACCTCCCAGCCACTGAACGCCTTCACTCGGAACGCCAGCAATGTGAACGCACCCGTGTACAGGTCCGTAATGCATGCAAATTACACGCATATCCATTACCCTCAGAATATTTAACGCTGTATAAAGATACCGAACACAGTGAAATTTTAGCGAGAACGAATGACGTCTCATTTTAATTAAAACTGTCATGAAATTGAAGGTAGCGACGCCAGTGACATTTACTTTATTTGTTCGAAGCAAAAGTAATAAGCACCTATTTTAAACTGGGTCTATTATATCAGTTAAGCCATTTATGCTGAAGGGAGTGTTGTCTCTCTTTGAGCTATATGTTGCTTTATCTGTGTGTGTGTGTGTGTGTGTGTGTGTGTGTGTGTGTGTGTGTGTCTGTGTGTCTGTGTGTGTGTGTGTGCGTGTGTGTGTGTGTGTGTAAGAAGTGTATACACGAGTGTATTTATGTATATAGATGACTAGATATGTATTTGTATAGGTATACATGTTTTTCAAGAGTAAGAATTGTTTATGTATGTATGTATGCATGTATGTATGTATGTATGTATGTATGTATGTATGTATGTATGTATGTATGTACGTATGTAAGAATGTACAGTATGTATGAACGTATGTAAGAATGTACAGTGTGTATGTGTGTGTGTATGTAGAGCATATGGAGGTACCCATTACATACTAAGAAAGTAGGAAAGGCTTCTCAAGAGGAACTCATCAGAAATTGATATCAACATCTCGGTGTTAAAATCTCCAGTTTCAGGATTCTGAAATGCGCATATACTATAACAAAAGTCATTATTTTGTCTAATGTAGCAATCAAATTTGCTATTATTTACAGACTTCATAGATAAAGATAAGGAGACGTTAAAAGAGAGAAAGGAGAGAACTCTACCGTAAGAAATTGATGTAGACAGGCACTGAGGCAGGTACTAAGGCAAATAATTAGGCAGATACTGAGGCAGGTACTGCATAGAATGAGAAAAATTAGCTGCTACGACAGCCTTTAACCGGTCATTATCTAGACTCCTTGTTCTTAGATTTCTAAATAATTTAGCAGTCAAACTATTCGATTAATTTACGTTATGTGTTTATACAAAACCTTTCAGAGATAGATAGAGAGAGATAAATAGATAGATAGAGGGGGAGATAGATAAAGATGGATAGATAGAGAAAGAGAGAGAGAGAGAGAGAGAGAGAGAGAGAGAGAGAGAGAGAGAGAGAGAGAGAGAGAGAGAGAGAGAGAGAGAAGGCAGAAATCTCCAGGACTCTCCCTTCTCGCTCTCTCCCCTTTGTCTTCTGAACTGCTTCCTGTGTACTCGTATTTTTCCAAGACCCAAGAACGAACGTGCAAATATTTTTTCTCAAAACTGCGAGTATGAGAGGTAACTCAGCTCTTCGTCAGATTTAGTAAAGCTGAGCTCGAAGGAAGGAATACCCAGGCTGTGCAGATACTACAATACACCAGCATCAATCGTTAGTGTATTTACTTTCACGAACACGAACTCGCATTCACGCACGCACGGTCTTGCAAGCTCACACACGCTCGTACGCAGATAAGCACTAGTGAAGAGGCGAGGCCTGGAGTTTTGACTCGACCCTCTGAAATCATATATTGGTGAGTACACATACACAAACACACACATGCACGCGCGCACATACACATAAACAGTCTAGGGGGCCAGAGACTACAAACCTCAATCAAGGAAAAAGATCTTGGGGTGAGTATAACACCAGGCACATCTTCTGAGGCGCACATCAACCAAATAACTGCGGCAGCATACGGGCGCCTAGCAAACCTAAGAACAGCATTCCGACATCTTAATTAGGAATCGTTCAGGACCCTGTACACTGTGTACGTTAGGCCCATACTGGAGTATGCAGCACCAGTTTGGAATCCACACCTAGCCAAGTACATAAAGAAACTAGAGAAAGTGCAAAGGTTTGCAACAAGACTAGTCCCGGAGCTAAGGGGTATGTCCTACGAGGACAGGAGAGATAGGGGGGATATGATAACGACATATAAAATACTGAGAGGAACTGACAAGGTGGACGGAGACAGAATGTTCCAGAGATGGGACACAGCAACAAGGGGACACAGTTGGAAGTTGAAGACTAAGATGAATCACAGGGATGTTAGGAAGTATTTCTTCAGTCACAGAGTGGCCAGGAAGTGGAATAGCTTGGGAAGTGATGTAGTGGAGGCAAGATCCATTCATAGCTTCAAGAAGAGGTATAATAAGGCTCATGGCGAAGGGAGAGTGACCCAGTAGCGGCCAGTGAAGAGGCCGGGCCAGGAGCTATGAATCGACCCCTGCAACCACAACTAGGTGAGTACAACTATGAGTACAACTAGGTGAGTACACACAGACACACACACACATGGTATATCATTTTCACCTACGACTGAAGGAATGCTCAGGAGAAATGAGAGAGGCAGAGAGGCGGTGAGTCAAAAGCACAGAGTGAAGGCAAACTTCTCCACAGCCACATGAGAAAGAAGACACCTTCCAAGGAAGGTGCCTTGATGCCAGCCAAGGCCTTTTGATCTTGGAAATGGGAACTACTCTCCAGTTTCTGGGTTCGACCTTTATTGCCTCACGGGCTTAGCGCTTCATTGAGTGTCCGTGGATCGATCCCCCGGTGCTATCCTTGTTCGCCTACAAGTAAGTAGGCACCTGGGTGTTAGCCGACTGGTGTGGGTCGCATCCTGGGGGACAAGATTAATCTAAGTTGCCCGAGATGTAGAGCATCTCTGGCAACATTAGGGGCTTTCTAAATATTATGTCATTGATATCAGCTAGGTCTGTATAAGCTGTATCATGTTCTTGTACAAATTATTATTATTATTATTATTATTATTATTATTATGATAAGAAGAAGATAGACAATCGTAAAGGACTAGATAATAAGACTTCTAGGTGTATATACGCTGAGAGTTATTTCAGTTCTTACCTTAGTATTCTTGACTGGTTGGTGAGAAGGATGTATGCAGACTCTATCCAGGAGGAGGAGGATTATAAGGACCAAAAGGAGGACGAGGAGAGGGGGGACTAAAAGGAGGAAGAGGAGGAAAAAGAGAGGAAAGATGAAGGGGAAAGGGAATGGGATGTGAAAGGGAGGGCAGGAAATGAACGATAGATAAGATAAGGAAGAAAACAGAAGATGAAGAGGAGGAAAAGAAGATGCAGGGAAGGAGGTAATATAACTGATGGAGATGAAAGTGGCGGTAAAGAGGAATGAGGAGGGGGGTAGGATGAGGAAGAGGAGGAGGAGGAGGGGGAGATGCAATCCTTTGTCGTCTGGTTACCTTAGTTAGTCAGATATTGGTTCTACACACACCGGGGACCATCGTAACAATATTCCAGAGCCCCAGCAAAGAGTGCGGCTCTCTTGATTGGAAAGCTAGGGAGAGGAGCACTTTTTTTTTACGTGAAGGTGGGGGTTGCATGTCATACAATCCAGGACTCCAATTTTTCTTTCTCTCCCTCTCTCTCTCTCTCTCTCTCTCTCTCTCTCTCTCTCTCTCTCTCTCTCCTCTCTCTCTCTCTCTCTCTCTCTCTCTCTCTCTCCCATTTATATATCTCAAATATACGGACTCAGACCAGTGCTGTCAGTTCGTAGATACGTAAAGACGGGTCCACATGTGTGATTTGGTTATTTTTTTTTTTCCTCGACTGTGTCGATAAATAATATTTTGTGGTGCCTGCTTAGATGAAGAATATAATAATGGCGGCTCTTGAAATA
>WNWK01006362.1:0-22500 GCA_009830355.1 Cherax destructor
TTTCTTGTCCCCAGTGTCTTTATTTCCACTTGTTGGATTACAAAACTGGTTATTAATGAGAGTCGTGCAGAAAGGGGATTTGTAGCAACAGTGGGAATTACTGCAACAATAAGTTTAGGTAAGATTCTGTTAAAAAAAATGATAATGTTGGCTGTGGAGTAGTAATGTGCTTTTTCAAGCTCGTGAGATATATATATATGTCATGCCGAATAGGTAAAACTTCCGTTTTTGGCTTAAATAGCAACGCTTTTCTTGCCGAATAAGGCAAGCGAAAATTTGTGTATGCAATAATTTCCCCAAAATCATTCTGAACCAAACGAAAAAAAAAATATGTTTCATTGTGTTTCTTTATTATTAAATTAATGTAAACATATCTGAAATACATTTAGTTGGATTAGCCTAAATTAAATTGCGGTTGTTATATTAAGATTAGGTAACTTTTCTATTGGTACAAAATTATTAATTTTTACATTAACATAAAAGAAAAATATATCTTTAAACGTATAAGAGAAAATTTTAGAAAGGACTTAATTTTAAATGAGTTCTTGCTAATTGACCAGTTTTACCTATTCAGCACGACATATATATATAGTGAACTTCCAAGCACTTTCGTGATTTCTTACATTATCAATACTATTTTTTATGAAGCTCTTGATTCAATTATATTTCTCTCGAGAGAAATATAATTGAATCAAGCTTCATAAAAAATAATATCAATGTTAATATGAATAATAGTTTAGGGTTATACGAATTAGAAACACTTATAATTAATAAAATTTGAGATGATTACAAGCTATGCGTAACAGGTCCTTGACACTTCCACCTGCATTATACTGGCACGGTTGTAATGTCGTTTGTAAGGAGATATCTCAGCCTTATAAGCCTTCTACTGTTCTATTATTTTTACAGGTCCTTGATAATGTGATAAATCAATAAAGCACTTCGAAGTTCACTATTTTCTCCTCTCTCTCTCTCTCTCTCTCTCTCTCTCTCTCTCTCTCTCTCCCCCTTTCTACACACACACACACACACACACACACACATAGAGTAGTCAGGAAGTGGAATAGTCTAGCAAGTGATGTAGTGGAGGCAGGAACCATACATAGCTTTAAGACGAGGTATGATAAAGCTCATGGAGCAGGGAGAGAGAAGACCTAGTAGCGGTCAGTGAAGAGGCGGGGCCACAAGCTAAGTCTCGACCCATGCAACCACAATTAGGTGAGTACACACACACACACACACACACACAGTAGCGGCCAGTGAAGAGGCGGGGCCAGGAGCTATGCCTCGACCCCTGCAACCACAACTAGGTGAGTACAACTAGGTGAGTACACACACACACACACACACACACACACACACACACACACACAATATATATATATATATATATGAGAAACTTTCATTTTCTTTTGGGCCACCCTGCCTCAGTGGGAAACGGCCGACGTGTTGAAAGAAAGAAGATATATATATATATATATATATATATATATATATATATATATATATATATATATATATATATATATATATATATAAGGACAAAGCTCGTCTCCTAGCGGTGAAGGCACCACACTCAGGAGATTTCCTTATTGCTGTTCCCAATTCCTCTCTGGGCACTCGACTCGACCCACAGGCCATTCGGATTGGTGTTGCTCTTCGCCTAGCCGCCCCCATACTCACCGAACATAGGTGTATTTGCGGCAGGGCGACGGCTGATCAATTTGGACTTCATGGTCTAGTGTGTCACACATCAGAAGGGAAGTATGCTAGACATGAGGAGGTCAATGACATCATAAAGAGAAGCCTCGCCGCAGCCCGTTGCCCAGCTCAACGGGAACCCCAAGTGCAGAGGTCTGATGGAAGTCAAAAGCGTCCTGATGGAGCCACCATGCTACCCTGGAAGGATGGTAAGCAGATTGCTTGGGACTACACCTGTGCTGCCACATTGGCAGACACCTACCTGCCACACTCCTTAGCCGAAGGGGGTGGAGCTGCCAGCCACAGGGAGACCCAGAAGACCCGCAAATATGAAGACTTTCCCTCTTGCTATAACTTCATCCCAATAGGGTTGGAGACCCATGGAGCATGGGGCAAGTGTGCTCTAAAGTTTCTCAAGGAGCTGGGTGGAAAACTCATCATAGAAACCAAGGACCACAGGGCGACCAGCTTCCTCTTTCAGACTCAGTGTTGCGATCCAGAGGAAAATGCCTGCAGTATTCTGGGCACGCGGCCCACTGCCGGGGAGTTGGACGAAGTATTTGACATGTAGCTCTGAGTTGTTATCTATGTTGTTTTACTCCCCATTGTATTTTGTCTTGAAATAAAGTTTGTAAAAAAGATGGGGTGGTAGGGAAGTGGAATATTCAAATGGCTTCAGAAAGAAATCTAAATATTCTTCCTTGAAATCTTTTTATCCACTTCTCCGAGGCATTGGGTCCCACAATTGACACCAGAGGTGGACCCATCCTATATATATATATATATATATATATATATATATATATATATATATATATATATATATATATATATATATATATATATATATATATATATATATATGCTAGGAATTCGCAAGAGCAGGCGAAATATTCACAAACACTGATCTCTGGCCGACGGAGACTCGAACCTACGAACCTCATGACAAGGTACGCAGTGCTTTACCGACCGTACCACACTGGTCAATACCTTGGCATCCAGCTTTCGCTAGACGTTATTCCAAGGCAGCCAGCTTTCAGGCAGGAAGGCTTACAGCTTTTCATCTCATCCCCTGCATGCATCGACACAACTAGAGATTTTTACAATGCTAGGAATTCGCAAGAGCAGGCGAAATATTCACAAACACTGATCTCTGGCCGACGGAGACTCGAACCTACGAACCTCATGACAAGGTACGCAGTGCTTTACCGACCGTACCACACTGGTCAATACCTTGGCATCCAGCTTTCGCTAGACGTTATTCCAAGGCAGCCAGCTTTCAGGCAGGAAGGCTTACAGCTTTTCATCTCATCCCTGCATGCATCGACACAACTAGAGATTTTTACAATGCTAGGAATTCGCAAGAGCAGGCGAAATATTCACAAACACTGATCTCTGGCCGACGGAGACTCGAACCTACGAACCTCATGACAAGGTACGCAGTGCTTTACCGACCGTACCACACTGGTCAATACCTTGGCATCCAGCTTTCGCTAGACGTTATTCCAAGGCAGCCAGCTTTCAGGCAGGAAGGCTTACAGCTTTTCATCTCATCCCCTGCATGCATCGACACAACTAGAGATTTTTACAATGCTAGGAATTCGCAAGAGCAGGCGAAATATTCACAAACACTGATCTCTGGCCGACGGAGACTCGAACCTACGAACCTCATGACAAGGTACGCAGTGCTTTACCGACCGTACCACACTGGTCAATACCTTGTCATGAGGTTCGTAGGTTCGAGTCTCCATCGCAAGATCAGTGTTTATATATATATATATATATATATATATATATATATATATATATATATATATATAGCAAGACAAGCCACGGGGGTGGAAATCTTTAGTTCAAGTTCTTTCACACTTCCCAATGCGTCATCAAGAGCTGTGCAATGTTGGAAAGGTAGAAACAGGAGAAATGAGGGAAGTTTTCTCAGAGGACAGTGACTCCGCCAGCGTTCCTGATGACGCACTGAGAAGTGTAAAAGTATTTGAGCTAAAGATTTCCACCTCACCGTAGCTTGTCTTGCATTGTTAAGATCGTCTGTCTCCGACTGTTTGCATATAAATATTTATATATATTCACTGGACTCCAGTGAATACGTCCTCTGGGATCGTATTAACTGGGACATCGTCCTTTTTCTTATGCAACTTTGCAAGCTCCTGATGTGTTGATTGCAACACGAAAGGCCTAGAGCTATCATTCTACTCCCCCGTGATTGTTTTGCATCCTATATCGCTTGTTTTGCGATATTTGCATATATATATATATATATATATATATATATATATATATATATATATATATATATATATATATATATATATATCATCGAAGATTCAGCATAAGCCTTATTCTATTCACAATTTATTCATCTTAATTTATGGTTCTATTCATAATAGTTTAAGATCACCAGCGCGAATAAATGTGTATATATATAACCTCAGGCCTTTACCCCACTACCCTGTAATGGAGCAATTGAGATGATGTGTAAATCGCATGAATCCTAACCGTGAGCTGTGTGGCCGCAAATTATTTCATGCCCCCCAGTTGACTGCACATTGGGGAGTGCCCTTTGTTCCCAGCTCAGGCTTAATCGTTGGTGGGGTCTCTCTTTGCGTCAGCGCCAGGGACTCGCGCTCGTTCCGGAGATCTGTTGGGATGGGTCACTCTTCATTTTGATAATAAGGGCTTCCCCGTGGCTCCTAGCTGTGATCGGCGCCAGATTTGGGATTTGTCTGGGAGTAAGATACCACTTTTCAGGGATTCTTTCCTCACATTAGCTTTTCTAAGTTCAATATGGCGCTTTAGGTTCGAACCTATGAACTTCGGCTAGACGTGAATGTGGATGTGTACAAATAGGAAGCGCGTGTGTCTGGCGCTTAGCAGACGGAGGATCAAGCCTCCACCACGTCTTGCGCTGAATGACCACATGAGTTGAGCGCTTAACGTGAATTAAACAACAACAAATTTCTGTATAAGACTATTCAACCAATTATAATTATTATTATTATTATTATTGATATTAATGGGAAGCTCTAATACCATTAGATTCATACATCTCCTGTGGTACGAGAGGTAATCATATTTGATGTCAGAGGAATGACGCTCCAGTTCCCTGGATCAGAAGATTTCCCCAACATTAAGCCCTCGACATTAATTAATAGATGTTAATAGATCAGGTAGCCGATCTATTAACGTCTGTAAATGTGAGGATAATATAGACGCAATGTAAACTATACGCTAAACATCTCATATCAAACTTTATGCTTCCCTATCCTCTTATTTTATTACGTTGTATTTTACCTCGCTTTCCATTATATTTTTCTCCTTATTTTTCATCTTGTTTCTCAGCATCTTTAAAATTATCTTTCACGAACTTTCATCTTTTTTACTCCAGTAGACGGAAATAAATAGCATAAATAATCGGCGCAGATGTTTTTCATTTTCACTTAGAGATTATTTTCTTTCTTTAAATTTTCTTTCCCTTTAACTTTGGCAGCGTTATCCTGGCGTCACTCCGGCTGTGGCTGCCACATGTCAGCTCTTATTAAAGTCGAAGCTCAATGTGGCTATAAGAATTCCATTTCCCTTTTCGAATCTAAGTTTTTTTAATACTCATGCCAGCGTTAAATTACTATGAAAACTAAAATATAACAATTTCTGATTAAAATAGTTGATAATTTAATCGATTTTCTTCTATATCCTCTGGTGACTTCAAAATTTCTGCATAAAGTTAATGAGATTTAGCTAAAGTTCAGAGTACCTTAATTATTTCAAGTTCATTACACCCTCTGTTAAAGACCACAATATAAATATTAGTACATTTAGGATTTTTTTCAATAGAAACCGAAATTCTTCTTAAACGTACTCAACATTATACTGAGGCAAGAATTCGAAGGGTCTGAATAAAAAAATCATGGTATTATATTCAAATGTATTTATTAGATTTATATGTTATATAGAAGAGTATTGATTTGGCATCTGAGTTGCAGATGAGTGGAACAGACTGCCACGTTACATTAATTAAAATTTATTTTTGAGGACCTGAAAGTAGTTTGATACATTAGTGGGAATTGTTGGGTGTGAATAGGATCTACCAAGCGTAGGCCAATAGGCTTACTGCACTGCTATTCATTCTTGTGCTTAAAGCCCACGGCTCCATCTCTCCCTCATTGTCTTGCATCTCAAATTCAGAACAATAGGCTTACAGGGAAGACTAAGGCGAGACTGTTTATCATAATCAATTCTGGAGGAGTAAGGGTGGCTCTCTCTCCCTCTGGGCGTAGTCAACTGCTCACGTTTTGCTAGGCCAACTCCATCATACACGTCTAACAGTTTTTATGGTCGGGTTTTATGGGGGCTATGTTGTTGCACTTGTCTATCTTCACATCTAACCCACAAATTAGAGATAAATCTTTAAATGACGTTTCGATCCATTTTGGATTTAATAACGATTGACCTCCTTCCCTCCTCTAATGGCATCTTTCCCTCCTCTAATGGCGTCTTTCCCTCCTCTGATGGCATTTTTCCCTCCTCTGATGGCGTCTTTCCCTCCTCTGATGGCATTTTTCCCTCCTCTGATGGTATCTTTTCCTTTTTAGATGGCATCTCTCCCTTCTCTGATGGCATCTCTCCCACCTCTGATGGCATCTTTCCCTCTGATGGTGGCTTTCCCTCCTCTGATGGCGTCTCTCCCTCCTCTGATGGCATCTCTCTCTTCTCTGATGGCATCTTTCCCTCCTCTGATGGCGTCTTTCCCTCCTCTAACGGCATCTTCCCATCTTTTGAAATCATCTTTCCTTCACTCAAAAACATTTTTCCTTACTCTGAACGCTCTCCAGTGAGAGCATCTTTCCTTCCTCTGAAAGAATATTTCCCTCCTCTAAGGATATATTTCCCTCCTCCTACGGCATATTTCCCTCTTCTGACAGCATTTTTCTTCCTCTGAAGGAATCTTTCCCTCCTGGGATGGAATCTTTTCTTCCTCTGAAGAAATCTTTTAATCAAAGGGCACAACAATTTTCCTCTTGTAGACAAAATGTTTTCTCTTTTTCCAGAAAAGTTCCTTTGGATTACGACTGTGGCATTTCAATAAGATTACGACTGTGGCATTTCAATAAAGATGATCCAGTACGCAGATTATCTGATGAAATTCTCGTCAAGTTCTTTAACTCTGAATCAAAGCCCTACATTCTTCGGCGCATTTTTTCCCCTGTGTATCTCAATGATTGATGTGTCTTATAAGACGAGTTAAGGAGAGTGACGCCTCCGTCTCAACAGCGTTAGACAACGATGTGACTTTTTCATAAAATAAGAAACACAAACTACAAATTACTAAAAGACCGAGAGATGCATAAATTCACAAGTGTGTCTGTCTGCAATTACATTTCCAAAATCTCGTTCATTTGGGACGTGTACCCAAAATACAACAAGCACTATGATAAATAGTTTAGAAAAAAGTCAAGTTGAAGAATGAGACACTTGTGCAACATTTTGAAAATCTTTAATGAGGAAACGTTTCGCCACACAGTGGCTTCATCAGTCCAATACAAAGAAGAACGGTAGAAATCGAGAAGGAGTTTGAGGTAATCAGTCCCTCAGTACCTCAAACTCCTCGATTTCCACCGTTCTTTTTTGTATTGGACAGAAGCCATGTGTGACAAAACGTTTCCTCAATAAAGATTTTCAAAATGTTGCACAAGTGTCTAATTCTTCAACAACAGGCATTACCCCATTGAACTGCAACAATGCCTTCAAAACTCGCACTCATTTTCTTCTCTAGTTATTTTATTATGTGAAGAACGATGTCCGTGTAGATTATTCAGCTCGAGTCTTCCGCTACATTCGCGGCAGACCAGCCACCGAATTTTTCCCTTTGATTAATGTGCTCAAAACTTCTAAATCATAAGTGTATGGAGAGAAAATCTGTTGTCGGACTTCAGCCTTCATGCTGGTAAAGAACTCTTGATCCAAGGAATTGAAGCTGCCCCCTCTCTTCTCTCTGTGGCCTCTAACCCGAATATCTATTCCCTAGACATAATATGCAGATTATGGCATTTTATTGAGAAGACGTTTAGCTCACCAGGGACTTTATCGACTCTGCTTAGGATAGGAAATATAATATTTTATTACTCAGACGTCATTTATTCTAAGCTTCTCGGTGAAACATACGAAGTCTAGTAAGAATTCCTTTGACACAAGAAACCCAAAATAAATGAACGGAAGGGTCACAAAACAAGTAAATCATCATTATACAGCCAAAAGTATAGTGGTGGGTGGTGTGTTGAAGCTCGTGGCAGCATCAAGTGACAGCAGTTTGCATATCCAACATTGTGGTGCAAATTCTGGAGAGAGCTCAGGCGGAGTGTCAGAATTTTTATTTCATATTGTCTCTGGTATGGTTTCGAGCGAGCGATTTTGATTATATATTATGTTTATTGCATGTTTAATTACTTTTGGGTAAAATAAGTTGGATTTTGGAAAAACTTCTCTACTCTGGAATATTTATGTATTTATATACACGCGAGCGAGCGCAAGCACACACACGCACGCATGCACATCATAAGCGCACGCTCGCACGCACACACACACACACACACACACACACACACACACACACACACTGGTTATGACTCGACCCCTGCAACCATAATTAGGTGAGTTACACCATATTTACTCTCTGGCTGCCTATCTCAGCATGTCTCGCGAGAGAGTACATACCAAAAGTATTATTCTTGGGTAGAATTGTAGTGTATAGAGGAATGTTGGAGTGAGTTGAGGGAGGGATGTGTGTATGAGTGAACTGTAACAGGAAGTTGCTGTAGGGGTGTAATAAATTTGTAAGGGGTGTATTTGAGAGTTGTAGGGGTGTAGGAATTGTAGGGAGTAGGATGCATTTGTTGGTTTGTAGGAGAGAGCTTTAGAGATTAGAGGGAGTTTTAGGGGGGAGAGGGAATTTTAGGGATGTAGGAACGAGTTTTAAGAATGTAAGAGTTGTAGGGGTGTAGAAGTTTTAAGGGTGTAGTGTAGGAACGAAGGGACGGGGAGGGGGGGAGTTGTAGGCCTTTATGATTAAGCTATATGATATTGTTTCAGTTTTTATCTTTCTGGTTTTCCTGACAAAGAAATTATTAAAAAAAAAAAAAATCCGCAATATTTAACATAATTAAAATTGTTGTTATATTTGACAGAGGCTATTACAAATTAGGTAAATAATTTATACGACATTTACCAAATACAATCATGCAATCGGCAATAGCACAAAAGTTAAAAAATATTTTGGTTACCGAAATTTTGTCTTGCGTGATACTTGTCTAAGGAAAATTTCTATCGATTTAAAAAAAAAAATTAAGATCAGCTTTAAAAAAAAATCACCAAAGAACTAACTTTTGGAGATAGTGAAAGGAAGAGAGGAAAGCGCCAATAAAATACTGAAAATCAGGGAGAGAGAAACTCAGGAGATTAATTGTTCTGTATTTTTCGACCCCCTTCTGGGATCCTCTTCTGCTGAAGAGGATCCCAGAAGGGTCGAAATACTACAGGTCAATCAGTCTCCCGAGTTTCTGTTTCCCTGTGGGTAATTATTGGGCATCCTGTTTAAATTTTAACCTAATTTTGTTATGGGTGTTTGGCATATATGGAAGGTGTATTCACTCAAAGTTAAAAAATTTTTTTTATTTTAAACTATGCCTGAGAAATTAATTTTTCTTTCAAAAAGGCTTAACAGTGAAAGTTTCAAAGCTCCCAGATGATGGTGAAGCAAAGAATTTGTTTCTGGTATGGAGATAAATGGTATAAAATACCGATACGATGGAAAAATAAGACACAAATGCAGTATAATGAGACACATTATTGACTACGTTTCTCCCACACAGTGGGCTTTATCAAGTCATAAACTGTTTATTACTTGATATAGTCCACTGTGTGGGAGAAACACAGTCAATAAAGGTTCACATTACACTGCATCTCTGCCTACTCATTGTGCTCCTGAAGGCTGATAAACATAGCCAAACTAAACGTTTCTAAAACTAGAAAATACGAGACTACATCGCCCAATAACAATACAAACTCTGATTTTCCTGAGTTACACCTTCGCTGAAAGTTGGAGGTCTATCCACAGAGACGTTCTCCGACTCTTATTCTAAACTCTCAGATCCTTAATCTCACAACTTTTAAATCCTGAAGTTCGCAGTTTGTTTACACTGTTCGTATCCCACTCTCCCCATAGTGCGACTCCCAGAAATTGTCACCCACATGTCTTTTCTTTCCTATCGGTCTCCTTGTTTACTTTTCCTTACCCCTTACATCTTCGTCTCTGATTTCTCTCTCTTTGCCCATTTACTATTTTCTTATATGTTTTCGCTCTTCCTTACCTTAGCTTCATTTTGTTTCATTTTCTAAATACCTTCTCTCGAGTTTTTCCTTATCCACAATTTCGTCCTTCGTTTTGTTCATGGACTCTCTCTCTCTCTCTCTCTCTCTTAGCTCTCTCTTTCTCTCTTCCTCTCTCTTTCTCTCTCTTCCTCTCTCTCTCTTTCTCCAAATGATGCTTCAACTTCCTCTTCTTTTCATTTCCTTCCTCTTCCTACCCCTCATCTTACTTTTCCTTTTTTTTTCTTTTTCTTTTTTTCATTCTTTATATTTCTCCTGCCCTTACTTATTCCCTTTCATCTATTCCTCTTCATTTTTTCCAGTTTCCCTTTACCCCCGCTCTGCGTTTATCTTCTCATTAAATATTTTCAATTTCGATTCCCGTCTTGCTTTGCCTTTCATCTTCTTTTCCTCGTTTTTATTCCTCACCCTTGACCCACGTCCCCTTTATCTCATTTCCATTCTCCTCCTCCTCCTCCTCCGCTCTTCCCGTTCCCTTCCTTCTCTTCTCTACATTTGTTGTAACTCTCAGCTTTGGGGAGACGAATTGTGTTGACTCTGAAGCCTCCTGCTTCACTACACTATCAGAAGAAACTTTGTCTTTTCTATAGCAGGCAACATTACCCTGTGTCAGATGAGGTTCCTGCACCATCGTAATATATATGTCGTGCCGAATAGGTAAAACTTGAAATTTTGGCTTAAATAGCAACGCTCTTCTTGCCGAATAAGGCAAGCGAAAATTTGTGTATGCAATAATTTCGCAAAAAATCATTCTGAACGTAATGAAAAAAAATATAGTTCATTGTGTTTGTTTATTATTAAATTATTGTACACTTTTCTAAAATATATTTAGTTAGTTAGGCTAAATTAAACTGCGCTTGTTATAATAAGGTTAGGTAAGTTTTCTAAGGTTCTTTTGGTACAAAATTATTAATTTTTACATTAACATAAATGAAAAATATATATCTCTAAAAGTATAAGAGAAAATTTTAGAAAGGACTTAATTTTAATGAGTTCTTGCTAATTGACCAGTTTTACCCATTCGGCACGACATACACACACACACACACACACACACACACACACACACACACACACACACACATGTCTAATCGACATGTGCTAGGACAAAAAACGCTCTTCTTGCCATATAAGACAAGTGAAAATTTGTGTATACAGTAATTTCGCAAAAAACATTCTGAACCTAACGAAAAAAATATATTTAATTGTGTTTGTATATTATTAAATTATTGTAAACGTATCTAAAATATATTTAGTTTGGTTAGGCTAAATTAAATTGCGCTTGTTATAATAAGGTTAGGTAAGTTTTCTAAGTTTCTTTTGGTTGAAAATTATAAATTTTTACATTAACATAAATGAAAAAAATATATCTTTAAACGCATAAGAGAAAATTTAAGAAAGGACTTAATTTTAAATGAGTCCTTGGTAATTGACCAGTTTTACCTATTAGGCACGACATATATATATATATATATATATATATATATATATATATATATATATATATATATATATATATATATATATATATATATCAATAACGACACTGCACTAGACAGGGGTCGAACCCATGATGCTTTGGCCCGTCTCATGGTGAGCGAAAACACATGACGCTCTAGTCCACTAAACCACACAATCCTTAAGAGTAGCGCATCCAGTAGAACTGATGCGCTACTCTGGTGTAATAAATATATTCATTAACGTCCTATGAGCATACCAGCAAAGACTGAATTATTTCTTGGCGGCTTGAAGCTGCAGCCTCTCAAACAAATAACTAACAGGCATCCCTCTCACTCTCTCTTTCACCTTCCCTCTTGTGTCGGAAGTCTTCAGTATCAAGTGACGGATAGCTACTTGAATTCTGACGAAGATGAGGAAGCAGAAGGGAAACGTGAGAAAGAAATGGAGATACGAACTGAACATTTTGAGCAGCGTAAACTTTGAGTCATGAAATGTTCATTTTATCAAAATTTTATGGAGGCAGTGAATTTACTGATTATAATTTCATATCTTATTTTAAGCGCTAGCCGTGTGAATCATCCAGGAGTGATAAAGACTCGATCCTCTGCGCAAATAACAAGACAAAAACTCCTCTCACAGCCAGGCTTTCACAGTGTTTCCATTGTTATAAAATATAACAAAACATCACGTTCACCTTAAATCCTCATTTTAAATCCTCTCGACTGCAGGAAGGGTCATTAAGGCTGCATGCCACCTGCACTCTACCACACAGGAATACTATAATCCCCATAACAGTGTTTAGTCTAACTCTCAGTGTATATACACAGAGAGATATATAGACAGGTGTATATAGAGCTGTTGTCTTTAACATTCTTTCATTTTAAAGTGTCATTTTCTTGCAATTTTTTAAATCCTAGATTTTCTCCCTCGGCTTCATTCATATTCTTTCATTAATACAATCCACAAAGTTGATATTGAAGGGGAATTAACTGCAGTCTCCCCACCATCATCAAATCTTAACTTTCAAAAGACATCTACAATTCTCCATGAACTTACAGACTCAGTCTTGAACCCTCCCTCAATACCCTCAAACCCCATCTTGAACTCTCAACCGCGAAACTCTAACAAGAAACCTTAAACCCCCAAATTTAATTTTTTTCCACCTCTCCATGAAGTCTTCTTTTCCACTAATCGGATTGTTCCTTTTAAAGCCATTTTTTCCATACAAATATTCTAAATAATAACATTACACCGTTTAGTTCCGAAGTAACCTAGTTAAAATATTCACTTCCACTAACAGATGGGAAGTTTTCTCATCTTCCTTATTAATAACTTCTTGCATAAGACACCGTACGTAAATCCCTTCATTGCAAAGAGATTTTACAAGAAGTTTCAGATCCGCCTGCCCAAGCAGGAAGAGGCTGGATTGAAGGCCTAGCACAAACAGGTTTGTGGCTACGACAAATGTAGAACAAGCCATTATTTGGGCAACATTTCGCTCTTAGTTGATAAACATCTAGGTATCTAGGTATTCTGCTTTCTCGTGTTCATATACAAGCCATGGGTTCTAACCCCACCCGTACCGTGGTTTATTTTCAATCGTGTTATTACGATTTCATGAGTCATATTCAGAAGAAAAACCCACCAATATTCCTTTGGAATGCTTTACTAGTTAGCCAGTAACCTAAAGCTGAGCATCCACTCAAACACTATGACGGGGATTTCGAAGGTCACAAAGCCCGCCTTATTAAGCCCTGCCTCCATAACGTCCGGAAAAATATGTAGCCCGAATCGGGGCTGGAATTGAGAAGGCAACAAAGTTTCACCATTGAATCTAGCGCGGGCAAGCCAGCGTTAGCTGTTGTAATAGTTCGACATAGGGTTATTAGCTGTTCCACCTTTGCAAATGTTTATAGGCACCCCCGATTTGCCAGATCATTATATAATAAAAATTCTTATAAGGTGAGTTTCCTTGATGAATAAATTAGCACCCACACATCAATCTGAATCCAAAAATCGTTTCTCGTTTTTCAAATTAAAGATCAGTGAACAAAAAGTCACTTACCCAAATTATTCAAAAACATAAATCAGTTATTTATTGATTTCATCTCCAAAGAAATTACTCTACAGGCTGTTTCTGAAATACCCCAAAAGCCTTTCCATGACCTCAGGCTCATCTGGTTTTCAATTCAGTGCTCTTTTACACCTTAGGCCTCATTAAAGCTTCCCTCTACTCTAAAACAATTAACTTAGTGCTAGTGCTCTTTCAAGCACTAGCTTCTCTTTTTTACACTTGACTCGCACTTCCACTTCCCAAGTAACTGTGAGCCCCGACCTCTCTAAGTGACCAGCTTTCATCGCACCAAAAGAAAACTTTCCCAATTCCATCTTGATATCGCCATCCTCTCCTTCCCTTCCATACCTCCTTCCACCCTCTCAAAAATCCCTTCACCTCTCCTATCCACCCTACCCCCTGGCCCTCTCCTCCGTTCGCCCAAACTTATGCAATCACAAAATGAATCGCCCCCACCTTGGTAAGAGCTAAAGGTATAACCCGCCCTTACTGGCTACATACAGGAAGAGGGTGAGTAGGAAGTAGGTAGGTCCACTCACCCTAACTACAGTAAGAGGGAAAGGCAAGACACAATTCTGGGCATAGCAAAAGGGAAAGGCAAGATGCAATTCTGGCCATAGCAAAAAAAAAGGAAAGCGCAGAGCGCCCTTTTCCCCACCACAGGAAGAATGAAAGGTAATATCCCCTCTTCCGCAACCCTGGCAATGAGAAGAGTAAGTAGACGGCAGAACCTCTACTCTGTCACAGCAAGATATGAAAGGAGAAGCAAAGCAGAAATTACACTCTAGCAGGAGCTACATGAAGGAGAGGAAAAAGAAAGGACATCATCCCCATTCTAATCAAAGCAAAAAGGAAGAGGCAGGGCCCCAGCCTTCATCACAGAAAAAAAAGTGAAAATCATGGCCCCCAGCCCTTGCCACAACAAGAGGGAGAGAGTGGGGCCCCAGCCTTTGCCACATAAAGAGGGGAGAAGCTGAACTCCCTACCCAAACCAGGGCAAGAGTGGGAGGAGGAAGGTAGGCAGTAACTGGGTGAAAACAAACAGGAGTTTCTTACGAGTGTGTCTGGAGTTTGATATTCTAATTAATTATAAGCGCAAAGAGGCTTGACTTTCTGCGCCGACGTGAAGGTAGCGCACCAAAATTCAGAGGAGAGTGGAGAGAGGGGAAAAGAAAAAATCAGAATAGTAAGAGAAAGTTGATGAGAAAGAGAAGTCAGAGAAAGAGGTGAGGGAAAAAGATGGAAATTTAAGGAGAGCGAGGATAAGAGATGGATGGGAGGAAGAAAAAGAGAAGAGGTGAACAAGAATAAATAGACGTTGGGGGAGAGGTGGAAGGGACTAAGTGAATGCAGAAAATGGGAGAGATTATCCTGGGCTTTGAAGAAGGTGGGAAAGAACTAACCTTTCTAAACATTATTTTCAAACCCAGATCACGAAGGCAAACTGAAAATAATTCATGATCTTCAAGGTGAAGCGGTAAACCCGTATCTATGGAATGGGAAGCAGTCAGGTTTGACTCGTGGAAAAGGGAGCTCCTATCCCTAAAATCAAGAGCTCCTCAACATTAAGAGTGGTAATTATGTAGAAAAATAACAAATAATGCATTAAGGTTCATATCTCTTTATCGGATGTTATCAAAACGTTGCAAAAAGCTGTGGAATAAAGTGAACAAAACATCTGGAGTTAAAAAAACATTTTAATAAACAAATTTATATCTAGTAAGCAAAATCCTGTGCAAGTAAAACGGAGACGGAATCACATACACACACACACACACACACACACACACACAAATACACACACACACAAACACACACACACACACACACACACACATACCACACACACACAAACACACACCCCACACACACACACACAGCTTGTTTAGAGCAAATGTACATGAAGCAAGGCGAGAAAAGTAAGAAATAAAGACTAATGTATAAATACCTAATGACATGCATGCATGCGTGAACAGATCAAAATAGTGGCAGAGAGAGAGAGAGAGAGAGAGAGAGAGAGAGAGAGAGAGAGAAATTAGTTTGGTGGGGAGCACGAATGAGGGAGCCACGGAGTGAAGAAGGGAAGGGGAAATAGGGAAGGAGGAAAGAGGGAGGAAGGCATAAATAAAATCAGCAGAGAGTTAGACAGAAGGGATAAGACAGTCCGGCAGGCACATTAATATGGACAGAGACTCGTCAACAAAGACCAATGAAGGAAAGGGCGAAGTAAAAGACGAAGACAAAGAAGAAGACGAAGAAGACGAAGTGACTGGGAGAAAATTAGATTGTAGACAGAAGCAGAGATTTAGTGTTGCTGTTGGCAGTTCCCGAACTTTTTCCTGGCAGTTGGGGAAAAACATTTTTCAATGTATTCAGAGTATGTTGCGGCTCGGGAAAATTTGCCCAACTACGTTATCTGGGGATTTTTTTTTTTTTTAACTCTGTGGAGGGTTTCCTTTATCCCCTGAGTGTAAGACTTTCCCTCGTAGGGTAAGGACGATAAGGATTCTTTTTTGAGACCCGCTCAAACCCTCGAAATTCTCTCCGTCAAAAAAATAGGGTAACTAATTGAATCATAATCAAATTACAAGGAATTTTGAAAGATTTTCCTCCCTTTTTTTTCATCTCCTCCTTTATTCTCCTCCACTCCTGTGTCTCTTTGATGTTCGTTCTAGTCTTGGTCTCTCTCTCTCTCTCTCTCTCTCTCTCTCTCTCTCTCTCTCTCTCTCTCTCTCTCTCTCTCTCTCTCTCTCTCTCTCTCTCTCTCTCTAATACATTTATGTGAGTTTCATAAAAAAACTGGCAACTAATGATAGTAATATTTGATTTATAACGAACTCTTCATAACTATAAAAAGCATTGACAATAGCTAACAAAAGAGCTGCAGATGTTATTACCAGACGTCAAGTAATTAGCATTATCACAATCAAGATCCACAATAATCCAGGATATTTCATAATCAACTTAAAAACTGGGGTGTTCATTGTTCTCCCAGTGTGAATACAACTGAATACAGTGACTAATTCGGTACTCTCTTTTAAACAATAAGTTCAAATACTCAAAGCACAAAACAAGTTTCCTGTAAGAAAGCAGAAACTATAGACATTGACCTCTAAGAAAATGAAGAAACTGTATATAGTGCATTCAAACAATACGCGTCATTTCAAACACAAGAAGGATAGTTAATATATCTTAATTGTATTAAACCCTGAGATTGAACATGGGTAAAGTATGCGAATATAGAGTTTTTAATAGCAAATTGATTGTGCCAAGAAAATCACAGAGAGCTCCCTCACCCTTTTGTTCTATAATAACTCGCCGAAAAAATATACATATATATCGATTTCAATTCGATTTCAATCTGAAAAATGTTGATTTTGCTTCAATACAATACAAAGCCTAACCTGCAACCACACAGAAAACTTCCCTGGTTGGCAGTGGAAGGAAGTTCGTCTCCCAAGTGGGATTTTGGTGACTTGGAATATCAATTTACGCCAGGGTATTTCTAGGAACTAGTATTTTATAACAGAATTATTTTTGAGTATTATTATTTATTACATTTATGGGGAGCTCTAAGCCCGTAGGATTTACAGCACCCGGGGAGGTTGGAAGCAATCAGATTCTATTCAAAGAGATTGAGGGATAACTCTAATTCCTTGGAATCAAGGCCCTTTCATCGGCATCATGAAGTGTGTGTGCTTGTGAGATGACCTACCTCTCTATACAGGTTCTTTTTGTGCAGAAATAAATTTATAGTAGTTGTGGTCTCAGGTCAAAGGTAACATTCTATGTTACAGAAATTTTTCATAATGAAGAGTTACACGAATGGCAACTGTTATCTTCTGAAAGGTCTTTCTTGCACAGCACTTTCCAAATGACAGTGTTATTGCTCATTATATTTTATTCCATTTTACTCACCAGTGATGATTAAGAATATTTTTTTCTTTTTCAGTGACCAACTGTAAATTTCTTGCATCATAACTAGATTCATAAGTACTACTGCATTCGTCATTGCGAAATCTCATTATATTTCATAACGTTTGAGATTTACTGCACATGTAGGTGCTCATTTTTATTTCAGTGTCCGATTAGTGATTTCATGTCCAATAAACCCTAGACTGGCACTATTAACTGAACCATTAATGAGGGGGACGGGGGCTGGTGGAGATGGGGTGGCTGTATATATAACGATGGGTAGTAGGATGGAAAAGTGATATTGATTAGTTGGATGGGTGACTATGGGTAGACACTGCATGCCCATTTATGGTCACCTTTGCAGTTACTCACGACCTCCTCCAAGACTAATCTCCGAGACTGACCTCCCATCTCTACATCCTCACCCTCCACCCCACACACTCCGTCTCCACGTCTGGAGTCAGACTTTCTGGTCGGGCGGGGCTGCGGTGTTGATGGTGTAGGTGTGTTGATAGTTGGTGTAGGTGTGTTGATGGTGGGTGTAGGTGTGTTGATGGTTGGTGTAGGTTTGTTGATGGTGGGTGTAGGTGTGTTGATAGTTGGTGTAGGTGTGTTGATGGTGGGTGTAGGTGTGTTGATGGTTGGTGTAGGTGTGTTGATGGTGGGTGTAGGTGTGTTGATGGTGGGTGTAGGTGTGTTGATGGTTGGTGTAGGTGGGTATTATGACCTTGGCGCATTGCTCTGAGGCCATTTCCAAAGGTGCATCTTCCTGGGGCGCATCTCCCTGGGGCGTATCTTCCAAGGGCGTATCTCCCTTGGATGTGTCTCTTAACGGGGGCCTTCTCTTTGGAATTTCCTTGAAGTAATATCTCTGCTCCCTCCCTTATAGAGTTAACATCTTTCTACCACAGCAGATAATAATGGTGAAGTGCTAAACCAGCAGGGGTCATACAGCGTCTGAGGAATCTGAGGCAATCAAGTTCGATCGAAGGAAAGGAAGGGAAAGAGCCAGACACCCGCATCAAAGTGCCTCCCTATCAAAGCCTAAGGCCCTCTAAATTTTTCAGAATTTATTGGAAAGAGCAATACAAGGTCGTGGGTAGGTCTGGTCTACTCCCCCCTCTACCCTAACATTAGATGAAGCCAGTTGGGCTTGCGGTGCCTCGTTACTCGAGCTTCGAGTGTTAGTACTAGCTTCAAGTGGCTGTAACAGCGTCGAGTATGAGCTCGCTAATGGCCCCAACATGCTGCATATTGTATCATTAGCATTCTAGTAGCCTTTCATGGAGGCTTCACTCTGAGTACACTTGTCGGGTACACCTAATTTTTGGTGATATGGAGAGAGAGGAAGGGAGAGAAGGAGAGGGAGAGAGGAAGGGAATGAAAGAGAAGAGAGAGAGAGAGAGAGAGAGAGAGAGAGAGAGAGAGAGAGAGAGAGAGAGAGCCACCATGGCTACGTTAGGGTACACTCACAGTCTCGGAGAAAATAACAAACTCTTTTAGGGAGAGAAACTGATGTTTCTTCCTTAGGCAATTTGAGTATTTTCACCACCCACTCATATTTTCGTTTCTTCATAAGCACAAAAAAGTATACAATTCATCAATATTTTACAACTGATTATGGATCTTTTGCCTCTCCAAAGCTGGACAGGTACCATAGGATGTAACAGATATATTTACCCTGCTTAGCTTGGACTAGTAGGCCTGCAGTAGTGCTCCTTCCTTCTTAAGTGGGTGTGATTTGTATCTGCCTCGCATGGGCCAGTAGGACTGCTGCTGTGCTCCCTCCTTATGTTCTTATGTCCCCACACTTGATAATTAAGTAACATGTACAACAGTTGGGTATCTTTATTAAGTAAGTTTATTCAGGTATACACCAATACATTTACATAGATTATCATACATAGCAGCATATGTGTAAAGTACCCAGGATAACCCAAAAAAGTCAGACAGAATGACTTATTTCCATTGGTGAAACATTTCACCATAAAGATACCCAACTGTTGCACATGTGTGTTAATCATCAACTTGTCGATATTAAATACCATTTTCAACATCCACACGCATGTTGATTTCACCAGCGTTATTTCTCTAATGTCTCTGAGCCAAAATTCTCCTTCTTTTAATGGAAAAATATTTTTTTTAAATTCTGGAAAAGCGTCTGAAAACGTAAAAAAAAAAATGAAATATCAATGTTTATCTTTCCATTTCAGGCTGAATATTTATGCATGTATAGTCCCACATATGATGAATGCCTCTAAGTATAATTTATTCCTCGAATTAGACACTTGTGCAACACTTGGGTGTCTTTATTGTGGACACGCTTCACCACTGGTTGGCATCACGTACGTCATAACATTATTAAGAACATTATGTGTGCAAGCAATCATGTAATTGTCGATAACTCATTTCCCAGCCACCCGCTCATCCATCAGTGCTTTACTGTGTAGGAGTCGTACCCTTCAGCTTTCTCTAATATTTATGTTGAATATATAAAGTCACCTGTATTCATATATGCTTGTAAATTTGCATAATTACGTATACTTGTTTATGGAAAAAAATGCAAGTATTCTATGCACATGCATTGGTGTATATTTATATATAAGCATTTTCCTGTTTACTCGGAGTCGCTTCCGGAGCGACTTCGACCGTGGGCCGGAGATCACCAGCCCGCGGCCCGGTCCTGACCACGTCAAGTCCATGAGAAGACAACACAATTCTCGTTATTTCCCCCTCAGGTTTTTTGACATATTAAAGCCAAGGTTTCTTACCACAGTACTGGTGGGGCTTGAACTCGAGGCCTGGAGTTTTGCGACTCACTTGCCGCGAGTTGTTTGCAATCGTGTCATTACGATTTCGTGAGTCAAGGTTTCTTAAATAGATTTCATTATACGAGATGAATACACATACACACACACACAAGGGGCCAGGAGCTATGAATCGACCCTGCAACCACAACTAGGTGAGTACACACATACACACACACACACACACACACACACATACATACAACAGGCCTAGTGTCTAATCGACATGTGCCTAGGACAAAATGGTAACTAACACACACACACACACACACACACACACACACAAATAGATGTTTTGGGGAGGACAAGGTTGTCCGTTTCAACATATTCATGATGTTTATTCTCTCACTTCCACCTACCGTGTAGAGTTAAGAGATGCGAGAAGTTATTTATTTTTCAACATTACTAAATCATCAACATTATCAAGTGACTGGGAGTACCCCAGCCACTTGATAATGTTGACGATTTAGCAATGTTGATAATTTAGTAATGCTTGTGAATTAGATTCTTGGGAGTAAGATCATCCATTCAAAGAATATGACTTCACGTACACAGGTAGTTACACAAGCAGGCAGGCAGGCACATATGCACGCACGCACGCACACGTATACACACCTACACACGCACACATACACTCAAATGCGATCTGTTAATAACATGTATGATAACAGTAAAGCCATTGTTCATAATTTCTCTCTCTCTCCACTAGATAAAAATTCGATTGTTTGAATAATTCAGGCTGTTTAGGTATTATTTAGCGAATAATGCTCTGGAAATTTCATACACCTTTCATGTCGCGTAATTTTCACCCTTTCAAAGGGAGAACCTGGATGCTGGTGAGGGGCTGTTAATCCTGTGAACTGGAGTTAGGTCTTTCTTCCTCGCATCACACTTGCTTTTCTCCCATTCCAGGAGCTATATGACACCATTTTAGTGCTTCTCCAGTGAACATAATAATAATGAATATATTTCAACATGTCACGCATGTGTTATTTCTGTGTGCAAGCAATACTTGAGGATACTTAACAACTATACAACAATGTACGTTGCTTGTCCGCACATGCATAATACTGCTTCCCCACACACCAAAATATGAGCCAGACCTATCATAGAAAAGTCAATACTTTCCTAGAGACCATATCTGATCAAACAAGTAAATTATTATTATTATTATTATTATTATTATTATTATTATAGGGAGTGCTAAACTCGTAGGTATTATACAGCGCCTTGGGGGGATGGAAGATCCAATTCTCTAGATCAAGAGCCCCTCACCAGCATCAAGGAACCTCCATTGAGGGGTCAAACAAGTAAAGAAATCAGAGAAAGTTCAAAGTTTTGAAGCCAGATTTATAGGAGTCGTGGGGCACACAAAATGAACCATAAGAACCATCAATGAGAGACATGACAACAACGTACACGAGACTCTGCAACTAATAGGGAAGACAGGGACAGACTGTAGAAAAAAGGGAAAAGGGTACACACAGAAACTGAGACGCAAATGAGTCACAAAAATATTACTAAGTGTTTTTTTCAGCCTCAGGTTGGTCAAGTGGTGAAACAACTTCGACGATGCAGGAAACTAGTGAAACTGTTTTTATGTAAGAGGGGAGCCAGGGGCCAAGACTCGACCCCGTCAAAGTAAATGAGTTCGCTGCACACCTATATAAACACACAAGATTATCATTACTATTATTTTTATTTTTTTATTAACACATCGGCCGTTTCCCACCAAGGCAGGGTGGCCCGAAAAAGAAAAACTTTCATCATTATTCACTCCATCACTGTCATGCCAGAGGCATGCTTACGCTACAGTTATAAAACTGCAACATTTAACATCCCTCCTTCAGAGTGCAGACACTGTACTTCCCATCTCCAGGACTCAAGTCCGGCCTGCCGGTTTCCCTGAATCCCTTCATAAATGTTACTTTGCTTCCACTCCAACAGAACGTCAAGTATTAAAAACCATTTGTCTCCATTCATTATCAAATACGCTCATGCATGCTTGCTGGAAGTCCAAGCCCCTCGCACACAAAACCTCCTTTACCCCCTCCCTCCAACCTTTCCTAGGCCGACCCATACCCCGCCTTCCCTCCACTACAGATTTATACACTCTCGAAGTCATTCTACTTTGTTCCATCC